>SJYT01056334.1:229649-239887 GCA_006410635.1 Cephalophus harveyi
TATTATAAATCTTAAAGTACTACAAACTCTTTGCATTCTTGTTCTTGATCAATATATCTTTATTTTTAGTAAAGCATTCATGTAATTATAGTGTAATATAATTCTACCCTTACAGCAATTAGAAAATGTGTTTAAGTTTCTTATAGTTGGTTTTGTGTATTGTATATATGTGTTTGTATTCTTCAATAAGAAATCAAGAAACTGGCATCAATAGAAATGAAATATAGGCTTATCTGAGCTCTCTAAAATGAACACAAGTATCAACTCTCTGGCTATGGTTTCATAGAGAGATGAAATGCATGAGGGAGCAATTAAATCATATATTTGAAAGACAAAGGCTAGTGAATTGCTTTATTGGCTACATGTGTAAGAAATGATAGGATAAAATGCTGCATCTCTTATTTAAATTGATCAGTTTACAGAATATGTAGAAAATAATATTTTTATATTTTAATGCCTTCATGTAGAGGATGAGAGTACTAAATTTTCTGCAGTGGAAACAAAATCAGTCATTAATGAAAGGAAGTCTCATTCCACATAATTAATTTTAATCACAAGGGGAGCCTGAGAGGATACAGAATGCTGTCATTAAATAAATGACAATACTATAGTAGGTTCCAAACTCAAAGATGTCTTCAATATTCTGAACCATCATTCAATTACATGATACACTAGCAATATTAAAAAGTAACATAATTATTCTTGCATTTATTTTGTCTCAGAACCAAATTTTACTTGAGAAAAAGAAAGTTGATAACTAGGATTTGGGCTGAGAGTTCAGGATAATTTCTATTTATTACAATGCAGTTGACATAAATTGGCAAATTATTAGACATTTTGTATCTACTTTACTTTTAGAAATTAAAAAGGTTACCACCTACAATGCTGTTAAAATTTCTGTATTTGCCATCTACTCATTATAAAGTAAATACATCTTTTAAGGTTATTTCAGTTCTAAAGAGGTGAAAGACAAGCTGCTGATGAATTAGATAAGGTACAAGTTCTTTTCATAAGCAATTTTTACTTAGAAATGCTCTTTAATTTCTAGCTCATTTTTGCAGAAAGGAAATAAGGCAAAGAAAAACAATAAAAATTGTAACTCACAGATTCACAATATGTTTATATTTTGGTTAGAAGAATGAAGCACATTCTATGATGATACAAATGATCTTACTATTATAATTCAATAATGGCAAGTTTATTTGAAGTAAATTATTTTTAGGTTATGTTGTTTCATGAAAAACTCAAGAATACTCACTGCTTCATCAAACCTAATTTGAGAGTTACATCTGGAAAAGAATTATGTAAATGATATAAGGAAGGCACAGACTGTTCAGTGATAAAGAGTCCACACACCAATGCAGGAGATGCAGGTTCGATCCCTGGGTTGGGAACATCACTTGGAGTAGGAAATGGCAACCCACTCCAGTATTTTTCCCTGGAGAATTCCATGGACAGAGGAGCCTAGAGGGCTACAGTTCATGGGGTCATCAAGAATTGGACACGACTGAGCAACTGAACACAAATGATATAACCCCTGATTTATAATAATACACTGAGATATTTAAGAAAAAAAAAAAAAGACACAGTTGTAGAATATTTAATTTAGAAGGCATCATAATACAAAATACAAAATAATACAAAACATCTGCTCTAATTCATGACCCAATAAAGGGATGTTGTAGTTTATTCACCAAAAGTGTCCATCCAACTTTGAGACTCCATGGACTGAAGCCCACCAGACTCCCCTGTCCAGGGTAGTTCCCAAGCAAGAATACTGGTGTGGGTTGCCATTTCCTTCTCCAAGGGATCTTCCTGACCCAGGGATGGAGCCCGCATCTCCTGCATTGCAGACAGGCTCTTTACTGCTGAGCCACCAAGTTAACCCCAATACAAGTCACGAAAGTGTTAGACACAACTTAGCAAATAAACAACAAAACATAGGGATACTCACTATCTTACAATTGGGAGAGAGCCCTCTATTTACTGTAGAATATCTCTGGTAATCAGGAACAAATTTTGACACAACTTCAGTGTCCAGAATTTAGGCTCATTGTTTACATTGAATCAAAGTGTGCCTCTACCTAACTCCCAAACTTAGACTGAAATATTATTTCTAGAAAAATATTGAATCAACTATCTCCTTTGTATACCATTCAATAGTTGAGTATACTCATCTTCATTTAATACACCTGACTCAAGAATTATTTTTCAATGAGCTGATTTCTGAACTACCTAGCTTTGTTTTCATGTTTAACTTTATTCTAATTTATAAATGTTTTAAAAATGAGACATTTAAAAATGTTTATTTCATCTAAATTTTGCAGTGTATTACTATATGCTTTGTAGGCAGATTTTATACCTATTATTATAATCCAAAATTGTCTTGAATTTGGTTTTTCACATGATCCTTTGGTTCTTCCTGGGAGCTTCTTGAATTCAGGAAGAGTTGTGAAACCTCAGTGCAGAGTTCAAAACTGCAGAGGGCCATTTTGAGAAGTCAGGTTCACAAACTTGTGTCTGGCTTGCCCACCCATGGTCTTGGCTACAGAAATGGAAACACATCCATGCCCTTGGGAACTGCTGCAGCCTCATTTGGCTTTGGGTCTGAACCAGTACTACATAACAAAGATCCGGGAGGAGTCATGCCCACCATGTGTTGGGTGACAGAATTGGCCCTGGGTATGGATACTGATGTGGCACATCAGCTGGCTCTAGACCCCTCAGCTGCACTCCAGGAGGCACTGAATTTAGAAGACTTACCCACGCGATAGAATATATACTCACCTGGAGCCTGGAAATAAGCCTGACAACAGCATAACCCACTGAAAACTCAGCGACAGCCTTGTAACTGGCATCAACTCACCAAGACTGCAATTCTACATGTAATCTCACCACTCTGGGGCAACTGAGAGCAGAAGGCTGTTACCTGCTAAATTCACTGGGTAAGGACTAGAAGAGACGTTTGCTACTTCAAAGGCACAGACATCATTAGGCTACACAGATCATGAAAAATCAGGTAAATATGATGTCATGAAGGGAAACTAATGTAGTTCGAGTAACTTACCCCTAAAGAAAAATAATCATCTTAAAAAAACTGAATGAAATGCAAGAAAATGGAGATAGACAACAAAACAGAAACAGGCAACAATGCATGAATAAAATGAGGAATTTCATTTAAAAAATTTTAAAAAAAAACATAAAAGGCCAAATGAAAATTCTGGAGCTAAGGAATTCAATGGCAGAACTGAAAAATTCAATAGATAATTTCAACAACAGACTTGATCATGTGAAAAGAAAAATGACCAACTTGAAGATAGCTCATCTGAAGTTAGTCATGTGTGTGTGTTAGTCGCTCAGTCGTGTCTGACTCTATACGACACCATATAGCCTAGGCTATAGCCTACCAAGCTCCTCTGTTCATGGAATTCTCCAGGCACGAATACTGGAGTGGGCTGCCATTCTCTTAGCTATTTAGGGGTACAACAAATCAAAAAAAAAAAAAAAGAAAGAAAGAAGTGAAGAAAGCCTACATGAATCATGGAACATCATCAAGAGAATGGCTAAATGTAATTTGATACTTCTGTCACATTCTGCATTCCATCCTGAAATCCCTAAACTTCTAAATGATTTTTTTAAATTATGTACTTTAGGGTTGTATCTTTGTGCTATCTAGTTGTATGGGGTCTAGTCAAGGCTATGGTTTTTCCAGTAGTCATGTATGGATGTGAAAGTTGGACTGTGAAGAAAGCTGAGTACCGAAGAACTGATGCTTTTGAACTGTGGTGTTGGAGAAGACTCTTGAGAGACCCTTGGACTTCAAGGAGATCCAACCAGTAGTCCATTCTAAAGGAAATCATTCCTGGGTATTCTTTGGAAAGAATGATGCTGAAGCTGAAACTCTAGTACTTTGGCCACCTCATGTGAAGAGTTGGCTCATTGGGAAAGACTCTGATGCTGGGAGGGATTGGGGGCAGGAGGAAAAGGGGACGACAGAGGATGAGATGGCTGGATGGCATCACGGACTCGAAGGATGTGAGTCTGAGTGAACTCTAGGAGTTGGTGATGGACAGGGAGGCCTGGCCTGCTGTGATTCATGGGGTCGCAAAGATTCAGACACAACTGAACGACTGAACTGAACTGAACTGAATGCTTTGTATTTACCACTACACTGCCATACAAAACAGTTCTGCTGTTCTAAATGCCCCCTGTGCTTATTTTACTTAATTCCCCTTCAATACCACTCCCACTAAAACTCTTTGCAAATATTAATCTATCATTGCTATAGATTGATCTTTTACAGAATGCTATATAATTGGAAGCATACAGCATGTAGCTTTGTAAGACTGGCTTCATTACCCTACTAATATATATATTTAAGATTCATCAATTTCTTTTGTGACTTCCTAGCCTTTTTTATCATTGTTAAATATTCCACTGAATGGATATACCACAGTTCATATATACACTCACCTATTGAGCTGATTCCAGCTTTGGTGACTATGAATAAAGCTACTGAATGCCTTTTCATATATGCTTTATATGGTTAAAAGTTTTATAGTTAATTGTGTAGATATCTAGGAGTGTGATTGCAGATCATATGGTAAGATGATTAAATATTCTGAGTATTGCTGTAAGAATTTGTACAAGCTTAGAATCTTAAAATGTCAAAAACTTATTTATCTCACAGTATTGTAGGCTAGAAGTCTAAAGTCAAGATGTCAGCAGAGTTCCTTCTGAAGTCTCTGAGAATCTTTTCAGTTCCATTCTCATTTTTGGTGGCTGCTGCTGCATCTTGACATGCTTTTGAATACATCACTCCAATCTCTGCCTATGCCTACATGTAACTTTTCCCTTCAGGTATCTCTGTGTCTTTTCATTTTGTGTCTCTCATAAGGGCACTAAAAACCAGATGTAATTGTTATTTAGTTGCTAGGTTGCATCCAACTCTTTGCGACCCCACGGACTACAGTACTCCAGGCTCCCCTATCATTCACTGTCTCCTGGAGTTTTCTCAAACTCATGTCCATCTAGTCAGTGATGCTATCCAACCATCTCATCCTTTGCTGCCTCCTTCTCCTTTCACCTTCAGTCTTTCCCAGCATCAGGGTCTTTTCCAATGAGTCAACTCTTTGCATCAGATGGCCAAAGTATTAGAGTTTCAACATCAGGATCAGTAATTCCAATGAATATTCAGGGTTGATTTCCTTTAGGATTGACTGGTTTTATCTCTGTGCAGTGCAAGGGACTCTCAAGTGTTCCAACACTACAATTTGAAAGCACCAATTCTTTAGTGCTCAGCTTTTTTTATGGTCCAATTCTCACATCCTTACATGAATACTGGAAAAACCATAGCTTTGATTATATGGACCTTTGTTGGCAAAATGAAATCTTTACTTTTAAATACGCTGCCTAGGTTTATCATAGCTTTCCTTCTAAGGAGCAAGTGTGTTTCTTAATTTCATGGCTGCAGTCACCATCCACAGTGATTTTGGAGCCTAAGAAGATTAAATTTGTCACTGTTTCCTTTTGCCCCTTCTGTTTGCCATGAAGTGATGGGACCAAATGCCATGATGTTAGTGTTTTGAATATTGTCTTAATTCAGCTGTTTCACTCTCCTCTTTCACTCTCATCAAAAGACTGCTTAGTTAGTGTGTACGTAAGTGCTAAGTCACTTCAGTTGTGTCTGACTCTTTACAACCCTATAGACCATAGCCTGCCAGGCTTCTCTGTTCATGGGATCCTCCAGACAAGAATACTGGAGTGTGTTACCATGCCCTCCTCCAGGGGATCTTCTGGACCCAGGAATTGAACCCACATCTCTTATATCTCCAGCACTGGCAGGCAGGCTCTTTACCACTAGCCTTACCTGGGAAGCCCTCTTTAGTTAGGGTCCACACTAAATCAGAATGATGTCATCTTGAGATCCATAATTTAATACCTATGCAAATAACTAATTTCCAAACAAGGTCATATTATCAGATACAAGGGGATAGTACTTAGAGATATTTCTTATATCAATGCACCATATGTTATAGAAGTTATTCTAAAATATTTTAACCACCCTATATGCAAAATACACTCACTCCAACCAAACATTCCAAAATTCTCGAAATATTACAACATCAACTCTAAGTCTAAAATCTTATATTAATCCTAAATCTCATGTGTTAAATTGTCTTATATACAAGTGAGAATTTGAGTATAATGCATCCTGGGGGAAAAATCCTTTTCATCTGTGGAGCTAAGATGCTAATAAAATGGTTACCTGTGACTTGGTAATTCTTCATATTCCAAAAGGGAGAAAGTGGATATATTATTCCTCTGGGGGAGGCATAAAACAAAGATAAAAGCAAAATAGTTGAGGGAAAGGACAAAGGAGTAAAGAGGGAGTTAAAAAGTGTAATAACAAAAACAGGACAGTCAACCAGATGAAATTGGGACAAGACAGTTTATTTAGTAAATAACTGTATCTTACTATAAAATAAAACTAATCTAGTCATAAGCCAGAGTCAATCAAATTAAATATACCTGTGTTCCCTACAATAATAAGATATTTAGAATTATGTGACTCAGATGCTAAAAGAATCTGCCTGCAATGCAGGAGACCAGCATTTGATTCCTGAGTCAGGAAGATCCTCTGGAGAAGGAAATGGCAATCCACTCCAGTATTCTTGCCTGGAGAATTCCACAGACAGAGGAGCCTGGTGGACTACAGTCCACAGGGTTGGGTTGCAAAGAGTCAGACACTACTGAACAACTAACTTTCACATACAGATGAAAATTTAACTTCACCGTATGTAGGAGCACAGGCAGATTTGGAGTCATGCAACTTATTTTAAATTTAAATTTATTTATTTTAATTGGAAGCTAATTACTTTACAATATTGTATTGGTTTTGCCATACATCAACATGAATCTGCTACAGGTTTACACGTGTTCCCCATCCTGAACCCCCCTCCCACCTCCCTCCCCTTACCACCCCTCTGGGTCATCCCAGTGCACCAGCCCCAAGCATCCAGTATCATGCATCGAACCTGGACTGGCAATTTGTTTCATACATGATATTATACATGTTTCAATGCCATGCTCCCAAATCATCCCACCCTCTCCCTCTCCCACAGAGCTTGTATATTACCTTCAATGTCTACAGACTTAAAGATTTCAGTTTTAATTAACAAATGTCATGGAATATTTTTATGCTAAATCCACCCACAAAGAAATGTTGAACAGGTGTCTGAATGCTCACACAGTGTTGTGTCTTTTCAAGTGAACATCTTTTTCTTCATGATTACAGAATTAAACAATCTCATTAATGTGGATTAAGAGTAGGATTGAAGTAGAGGCTGGCTTGTTAATATGGAAGAAATTTTCAGAAAAAAATTAGGGCTGTCATTTGGTTTCTGTATGTTGGAAGAGTGGGGGCGGGGAACAGGTGTCCATTTAATAACATTCTACCCATCAATTAAGAACAGTTGTCTTCCATAATTAGTAGACAACAAGCATGCACATGCAATATTCAAATTATCCTAAAACTGTGAGCTAAATTGTGTGATCTGAAGAATATAAAAAAGAAGCACTTGTTTTCTGTATTCCTTTTTATCTTGGAATCCTTTTTTCTATTTATCATTGTTTTCCCCCTTAACAATCTGTATCAGAATCGTTAGAAAATAAGCATCCTTTTCTTAACAAAAGATGAAGAATCACTGATAATATAGTTCATCAATATTTTGGTTTTTTTTGTATAACTTTACCAATGAAATGTACTTTGATTTGATATAACATATATATGATATCTTGGCATTGCTAATATTTCTTACACATAGGTACCTGCAAATATACATTTAAGAATGTAAAATCAGGAACAGATACATGGAAATATGTAGTTTGCATGTTATTGTTTCAAACTTTCTCAAAGTACATAAAATTAAAGTTTGAAGTTGATGTGGTCTTCCAAGACTCCTTGCTCCCAACTGCAAGGGGCCCAAGTTCAATTCCTGATCAGGGAACTAGATCCCACATGCTACAACTAAAACCCAGCATCGCCAACTAAGTATATTTGGGCTTCCCAGACAGCTCAGCTGGTAAAGAATCCACCTGCAATGCAGGAAACACTGGTTCAATTCCTGGTTTGGGAAGTTCCCCTGGAGAAAGGATAGGCTACCCACTCCAGTATTCTTGGGCTTCCCTGTAGCTCAGACAGTAAAGAATCGGCCGCAATACAGAAGACCTGGGTTCAATCCCTGGGTTGGGATGATCCCCTGGAGGAGAGCATGGCAACCCACTCCAGTATTCTTGCCTGGAGAATCCCAATGGACAGAGGAGCCTGGAGGGCTATAGTCCTTGGGCTTGCAAAGAGTTAGACTCGATTGAGCAAACATTCCTCCCCATGATTTTCTCTTAAGAGTAAACAAAATATCCTGGTTTTAAAAAAATCAAAACAAATCAGTAACAAAACAAAGAAACTGCTAATAATATTTCTGCATATGTTTTCTACAAATAAAACATTGACATAGCTAGGTTAAAATTTCCTTGATTTATTTAGATTGAGTAAAAAGGAAAGCAAATCATCGTGCTATATTTAGATAGTCTGATGATTTATTTTCCCTAATAAGTTCCTTTGACTCTAATACTTCTGCTCTTCCTGCTCCTCGTACATGGAGAAAAGAGTGGTTTTCCATAACGTTGTGAGAGCAGAGGGGAGAGGCATCCACATACTGATGTTCTGTCCACTTGCTCCTTATAGTGGCCACTGTGGAGAGGCTACTTTGAGCTGTTCCCTGGATAGGAAAAGATAAGCCTGGTCCTTTCCTGGATGAGAGACTGCTGAAGCCCTTAACTGTTTCAACTTGTGATCTGGTCATTCTTTTGTCTTGTTTAAGGCCTAGTTGGCCTCCATATACACCTCTGAATCAATTTAGGTCCCCGTTACCTCAAGCCCCTAAACCTCTTTCACATTCTCTCCACAGGTCCTGGCCCAGGATTTCTATGCCACATCCTCTGCTGTGCCATCAACTCAGAAACAGCTAGACTTGGTGGCAGCAATTTAAGGACATTTAGATCTGACAGACAGGCTTTCAATTAGGCTGACCTCTGTAATCATCAAGGAAATGTAAGAAATCCTTCATGCAAGATTAGTGAAGCTTGGGACTATTAAGTAATGCCTGTCTCTGCTTATTCATTCTAGACCACCCTGTGTCAGTGCAAGGCCTCTTCACTTCAAAGGTTTCCTAGCAGATTCCCAAAAGGAAAGCAGGGTGACATTTCTCTTCACCAAACATCAAATATAGTAAACTATCAACAGAACAAACACTTCCTCAAATTCATCAGCATAGGGAGTGTTCAATATTAATCGGTGCTTTCCTCTCCTACCTCACACTCTTATTTTCTTGTTTGTATCCTTCTACCACTCACTGGTCAGCAAAATTCTTAGTATTTCATGAATTTCTGAATTTCTTCCTACACTATGAAATTGTTTGTAATCTGGTTGTCCAAGTCTCACTCTTGGTTTGTTAAAAATGCTAAAGGATAGATTTACTTTTCTCTTTTTAAAAAATTACCTGGCTTTCCAGACTATTATATTGCTATAAAATTAAGAATCCAGATTTTATTTCTTTCTTTAGTTCGGTGCTTTCCTCTCCTACCTCACACTCTTATTTTCTTGTTTGTATCCTTCTACCACTCACTGGTCAGCAAAATTCTTAATATTTCATGAATTTATGAATTTCTTCCTACACTATGAAATTGTTTGTAATCTGGTTGTCCAAGTCTCACTTTTAGTTTGTTAAAAATGCTAAAGGATAGATTTACTTTTCTCTTTTTAAAAAATTACCCTGGCTTTCCAGACTATTATATTGCTATAAAATTAAGAATCCAGATTTTATTTCTTTCTTTAGCTATTCCTGCAATAAGAATTCCTATTTCTAACAATCTCTCCCCTGCCCCTTGGAAGATCACATTCCGTTATCTAGATAGTAACTTTTGGCCAAATAGAATATTATGAACAAAAAAGCAGCAAAAAGACAAAAATACATTCAGATATTTCATATGTCTTATCTCTTTTAGACATATGTCCACACGGATAGAATGTACTTGCCAAGGGGATTACTAACGTTAAGAAAGATGATACAGATCCCAGCCAGCTTTCCAGGAAATAAGAATGAAATGAAAGGAGATTCCTATCACATATGCCAAACTGCTAGCTTACCATTCAGTGAGTTTCAGGAAAAAAAAAAAAA
>SJYT01056340.1:0-45012 GCA_006410635.1 Cephalophus harveyi
ATGGCTGGATGGCATCACTGACTCGATGGATGTGAGTCTGAGTGAACTCCGAGAGATGGTGATGAACAGGGAGGCCTGGCGTGCTGCGATTCATGGGGTCGCAAAGAGTCGGACACGACTGAGCGACTGAACTGAACTGAATAATATAATAATTATAAGGATATTTTATTACATTATAATAATGTAACAGCTAAAACACAATAGCCAGAGGGAGCTGAAGCTTTTCAAAGTATGTAACAGCAGAGCTACTAGAGTCTGAGGTGATAAGGATGGCTCTCCAATCAGAAGAAACAACTTGTGCACAAATAACTAATTAGAAAAGTACCTAGTGTGTTCTGATAATAATGAAAACTTACATTGCTAGAGTTCAGGTTAGTATACATTTATTACTGAACTAATATTTATTGAGCAATTACTGTGCATCAGGCATAATTCTAGTCACAGAAGGTAAAATAGAACAAAAGTAGAAAAAAAAGGGGCCTGTTCCTTTGGAGTTTATATTCTAACTAGAGGAGAAAAATAATTCTTAAGAATTCAGAGTGCATCAAATGGTAGAAAGCTCCATGGAGAATATCTTAGAAGGGAAGGAGGATAACTCAAGGATGGCTCCAAAAGTTGGGTCTAAGCAATTGGAAGGAGGGAATTATCATTCTCTAAGTTAGAAGTCCCTAAGTCATTCTAAAATTTTTGCAACCCCATGGACTGTAGCCTACCAGGCTCCTCTGTCCATGAAATTTCCTAGGCAAGAATATTGGAATGAGTTGCTATCTCCTTCTCTAAGGGATCTTTTCAGTCCAGGGACTGAACCCACTTCTCCTGCATTGGCAGGTGGATTCTTTACCATTGAATCACCTGGAAGCCCAAATTGCCACCCTTCTTATTTAACTTATATGTGCAGAGTACATCATGCAAAACACCAGACTGGATAAACCACAAGCTGGAAGCAAGGCTTCCAGGAGAAATATTAATATCAATAACCTCACGTATGCTGACTCAAATAGCAGAATATGAAGAAGAACTAAAGAGTTTCTTAATGAGGGTGAAAAATGAAAGTGAATAAGCACACTTGAAACTCCTCATGCAGTTTCACTCATAAGATCATGGTGCCTGGTCCCTTCTTTTCGTGGCAAATAGAATGGGAAAAAGTGGAAGCAGTGACAGATAATATTTTTTTTGGCCCCAAAATCACTGTGGATGGTGATTGTAGCCATGAAACACTTGCTCCTTGAAAGGAAAGCTATGACAAGCCTAGATAGCATATTAAAAAGCAGAGACACAGCTTTGCCGACAAAGGTCATTTTAGTCAAAGTTATGGTTTTTTCAGCAGTCATGTATGGATGTGAGAGTTGGGCCATAAAGAAGGCTGAACACCAAAGAATTGATGGTTTTGAGTTGTGGCTTTGGAGAAGACTCTTGAGAGTCCCTTGGACTGCAAGGAGATGAAACCAGTCAATCCTAAAGGAAATCAACTCTGAATATCCATTGGAAGGACCACTGCTGAAGCTCCAATGCTTTGACCACCTGATGTGAAGAACAGACTCATTAGAAAAGACCCTGATGCTGGGAAAGGTTGAAGGCAAAAAGAGAAGAGGGTGGCAGAAAATGAGATGACTGGACGGCATCACCAAATCAACCGAGATGAGTTTGAGCAATCTCCAGGAGATAATGGAGGACAGAGGAACCTGGCGTGCTACAGTCCATGAGGCTTCAAAGAGTAGGATACAATTTAGCTGTTGAACAACAACAAAGTTTGGAATACTTTTGCTGCTGTTGTGTTAGACACTCAGTCGTGTCTGACTCTTTCTGACCCCATGGGCTCACATGACCCCATGTGGCACGCCAGGCTTCTCTGTCTATGGGATTCTCCAGGGAAGAATACTGGAGTACTTAAGAAGAAGCAAATTTGGAATAGATAATGATCAAGAGTTTTGTTTTGGATTATAGCTTTTCAAAATCTACTAGGGACACAAGGTCCTGAGCAGAGTGGGGTGCAAGTAAACGAGACTTTAGAGAGTGTTCTTGGATTGAGATATGCATTTGTGGGCTTTCAACCTTTACATTTTATTTTTATTTATATTTATGTCTTTAATTGAAGTATAATTGCTTTGCAATGCTGTGTTAGTCTCTGCTGTACAACAATGTGAATCTGCTATAATTATACATGTATCACCTCCCTCTTGAGCCTCCCCCTCCAGCCCCCCACTTCTCTAGTTCATCACAGAGCTCACATTGAGCTCCCTGTGCTATACAGCTAACCCACTAGCTTTCTATTTTACACATGGGTGTGTGTGTGCATGTGTGCTCAATCGTGTCCAGCTTTTTGCAACTACATAGTCTGGGAACTACCAGGCTCTTTTCTCCATGGAATTTTCCAGGCAAGAATAGTGGAGTGGTTTGCCATTTCCTACTCTAGGGGATCTTCCCGGCCCAGGGATGGAACCCATGCCTCTTGCGTCTCCTGCGTTGGCAATCATGTTCTTCACCACTGTGCCCCCTGGGTAGTGTATATATGTCAACGTTACTCTCTCAGTTCACCCTACCCTCTTTTCTCTGCTCATATGTCCACAAGTCCATTCCCTACATCTGCATGTCTGTTCATGCTCTGCAAATAGGTTCATCAGTACCATTTTCCTAGATTCCATGTATATGTATTGATATGCGATATTTGTTTTTCTCTTTCTGACCTACTTCACTCTGTATGACAGACTCTAGGTTCATCCACATCACTCCAAATGACCCAGTTTCACACCTTTTCATGACTGAGCAATATTTCATTGTACATATGTACTACATCTTCTTTATCCATTCATCTGTTGATGGACATTTAAGTTGCTTCTTCATGGCATTTTAAATCATAAGGGTCGATGAGACATGTGATGTGAAAGAGTGCCAGTGAGTGAATCTAGAGAATAAGTAGAAAACAGATACAAAGAGTCATTGTACCAAGACTTGAAGTTTGACCATAATCCCATCAAAACTGTGAAATCAACTAAAGCTTCAAAGAAATAATAATTTGAAATTGCTGACTTCATTTAAAATATGTTACCAATGGGCCTCAGAGGTTAAAATTTGGATGGAAGGAAGATACTTACATCATGAGGTCCAGATAAAAGACAGGTGAGGCAAGTAGAGATGGAGAAGAATTGCAGGATTCAGATGTTTGTTCTCAGGTAAAAATCACAAGCCTGATGACTGGATGTGCAGAGGATGTTGTGGGAAAGTAATCTGCAAATCATTTAGTGTTCCATGGACAGAGCAATTGTTATTTATAATTATTAATTTTATGTGTCAACTTGATTGGACTAAGCAATGCCCAGATAACTGGCAAAACATTTCTGGGTGTGCTTGTGAGAGTGTCTCTGGAAGAGATTAGCATTTGAATCAGTAAACTAAGCAAAGAACAAACATCGCCCTCACCAATATTGGTGAATATCATCCAATCCAATTTATTTACAGCCTGAAGAGGGCAAAAAGGCGAAAGAGGGGAGAATTCAGTCCGCTTGAGCTGATTTTCTCCTGCCCTTGGACATTGGAGCTCCTCATTCATGAGCTTTTGGTCTCAGACTTTGACTATGGGACACCCAATTTTCAGCCTTTGGACACTGACTGAATTACACCACCAGCTTTTCTTGTTTTCTCCAGTCTGAAGAGGGCAGACTGTGGGACTTCCAACCCTTCAGTTGTATTCAGAACTCTCTTTATTCAATGAAGGTCTGTTTCTCTGGAGAACCCTGACTAATACTGACAGTAACTGGAGAGAAAGTAGGAGTCTAAAATAATGAGATTTTGATCTCCAAAGCCCTAAAGAAATGTTTTATTTTTATCTGTTTACTAGTTTGGTAAATATTATTTTGTTTGAGAAAGACTTCCTTTAGAAAATGCTTGAAAGGACTTGCATAGATGATAAGTTCTAGTTCTGGTGCATAAGGTGGCAGCATTGACTAGGAGCATGCTTGGAGTCAGATGCAGGGCAGTTAAACTTCATTTTTCACATTATGAGACCCAACAGGGCATTACTGTAGAGCTATGTAAGATAAAGAACCACAATATGGTCCAAGATATTCTTCAAGAAGTTCTCATGCCTTTTGGTGGGGCAGGGGGAGGGATGAGAAAAATCAAAGCAAGTAATGGAGGATAGTTATACAAAATTCAATGGTGGAAATGCTTTTTAGTGTGTCTCTCCTCTGTTAATCACTGACACATTGACTCAAAACCTACTAAAGTAATTTAAGCACATCTGCTCAAATTAGTCTCATTTGCTGGAATCAACAAGGTAACTATTAACACAAATAGGTAGTGCAAATAGAAAAAGTGAAAACAAAGAGATGGAAAAATTTCAAAGTTAATCAAAATATGTGTTTCATAATATCAAAGTATGAAAAGTATGAAAACACAACCTTACAGAGTTTTGCAAGGGGTCAGGATTATTTCAGAAGATCTTCTCAGAAGAAAGAAATGCTTTTGCTTGCTCTCCCAAAGAAGACAGGGAGTGGATTGGGGAAGGAAAGAGTGGAGTGATGGACAGGCCAAGGGGTGTTGCAGTTATTTCCAGTGACATTTCTAAATTTAGGACTTACCAAGAATGGCCCTTCAGTGAAACCATTTGGAAATTGGGACTTTAATAGGTTTTGATCTTCAGGCATATTCATTTATTTTCTATAACATTATTTAAGACAAAATAAAATCTGAGTCTTTCTGTATCATCCTGAAGTTGGTGTGGTAGCCACAGTGGTGGTTGTCAACTATGGCTGCATATTAGCATCAGCTAGGGAGCTAAAAAAAAAAAAAAAAAACTCATACTGGGCCCTACTCCAGCGCTCTAAGGAAGGCAAAGATCCCAGTTGCTTCTAATCTGTACCCATGTTTGAAAGGGCTTCCCTGGTGGCTAAACTGGTAAAGAATCCACCTGCAATGCTGGAGACCTGGGTTTGATCCATGGGTTCGAAAGATCCCCTGGAGAAGGGAATGGCTACCCATTCCAGTATTCTGGCCTGGAGAATTCCATAGACTGTATAGTCCATGGGGTTGCAAAAAGTTGGACACAACTGAGTGACTTTCACTTTTCACTCACGAAAGCAGTTCCTCAAGTGACTTAGAAGAATGTGATGGGTATTTGACTGGTTGGGTTGCAGTCTGTTCTCTATTTATTAATTCCAATGTTAATGACGACAAAGTGAAGTATTCACACAACTTTTTTACGGAGTTGGGGAGTAGGGAAATGCACAGGACAATCAAATTAACCTTCAAAATGTTTGGTGAATCCCCTTCATGATTAAAAACATGAACTTCTAAGTGCCAGCCCCATTATGAACTCTGCCATTCAGGTCAATGAGTATGTTGGCTTTTTATGTGCACAGATGTGGCATGAAGCAGGCATAGAGAATAGATTCAGACAGAAAGGGTGTCCCACAGCCTTCTGAGACCTGAATTTTCATCTCCAAGGTTAGAAGCAATTTCCATCACCTGGCTAACTTCCCACTGATCTAGATGACGGCTGATGCCCACTAGCTTCTCAGGTGGAGGCTTGTTCTTTGGCATTTGTGGAATGGTTGTGATAGAAACAAAGACAATGCAGCTAAAAAGAATTATGTTATTAGTGGTATGTTTCTTTGGGCATTTATTTTTTGCAGTAGGAAGAACAACGTCTTCTTTTTCCTCTTTCAATATGATCTGGCACCCATCACCTGTATGATTTCATTTCCTATCACTCCCCCTCACACTCCAGGCATACTGGCTTCTTGCAGATTTTCAAACATACCCAGAATGTTTAAATCTCAAGGCCATTTCTCATGTCACCCATTAGAACTACTAACTCCTGATGCCTTCATAGTCAAGATTTGTTCCCTCATTTTCTGTTGGGTGTATGCTCAAAAGTCACCTTATTGGAGACAATTTCCCAGACTACCTGTACAAAACAAGAATTCACTAACACTCCCCTTTCCTTTTTCCCATTACAGTGCTTTATATTTCTCCCTAACACTTACTACCATCTGAGATGACAAATATTTGCTTTTCATCTGATTCCTTGCACTAGAATATCAGCTCAAGAGCTTTGTATTCTTTTTTTTTTTTTTTTTTTTTTCTGCTTAATTCCCAGTGCTGGCACATAGTACACATTCAATAAATCTGCTATATGAATGAATGGACTGATGTGTCTTTCAAACGGTTTGGAAATGACAACCTGTGACTGTGGCAGATTATCGTTTCTAAACATGGCCACGAGAATACCTCCCACACAGCCTCTCACAGTGAGGCTAAACACTCCTCCCATCAACAGCTAGGGTCTGTTTTCCCTCCCTTGAGTTTGTGACACTATGTGACCTCCAGAATTAGTGCATGAAAAGCAATACGATTTCCGCCAGGTTCTCTTGAGATGCTTGCCTTTAGAACAGTCACCAGGCAGTGCTTGCTAAGTCGCTTCAGTCCTGTCTGACTCCGTGTGACCCTATGGATAGTAGTCTGCCAGGCTCCTCTGTCCATGGGAATTTCGAGGCAAGGATACTGGGGTGAGTTGCCATGTCCTCCTCCAGGGGATCTTCCTGACCCAGAAATTGAACCCGCATCTTACATCTCCTGTAGTGGCAGGCAGGTTCTTTACCACTAATGCCACATGGGAAGGCCCCATCATGTGGTAGGGAAGTCCAATGATCTCAGGGAGAGGCCCACGTGAAAAAGAACTGAAGCTGATGCCCCTCAACCATGATGGGTCCTGAGATGACAGTCTGCACCAATTTACCAGCCATGTGAGTGAACCATCATGAAAGCAGATCTTCTAGCTCCAATCAAGTCATCCAGGTCATGCTTCTTGGAACAGGGAACAGCTATCTCTGCCATGCACTGGCAAAGTTTCAGGTTTATGAACAAAATAATTTATTTTTATTATTTTAAGCTCCTTTGCTTGTGGTGGCTTTTTATGTGGCAAATCACTTATGCAAAAATTAATTGTTAATGAGCAACATGTAAAAATAAATATGACACTAGAAACCATCACTACTATAAACACTCAAACACACAGACACCTCATGGTAAATGTTCAGCAGTCTAGCTTCAGTGTTGTATACACACTCATATAGCCAGTTACATTCATATTCTACATCTCTAGTCCTAATAAAAAATAGATGATTAGATGTATATATTTCTTATAAGTGATAACACACACATAAAAACCCTATATACAAAATGGCACAGCCACTATGGAAAACGGTAAGGCAGTTTCTCAAAAAATTAAAAATGGAATTATTGTATTATCTAGCAATTCCACCTCTGCATCAGATCAGTTCAGTTCAGTCACTCAGTCGTGTCTGACTCTTTGCGACCCCATGAATCGCAGCACGCCAGGCCTCCCTGCCCATCACCAACTCCCGGAGTTCACTCAGACTCGTTCTGGTAAATACCCAAAAAGACCTGAAAGAAGGGGCATGGATATTTGTATATTCATATTTCCCAGTAATCAAAAGGTCAAAGAACCCATGCATTCATCAGCAGATAAATGGACAAAATGTGGTATATACACGCAATGGAATATTTTTCAGCTTTAAAAAGAAATGACATTCTGACGCATGCTACAACATAGATGAACCAGAGTCGTAAGCTCATCACGAGAGAATGACTACTGTTTGTTTCCACCCATTTGAAGTAACATGGTTGATTCCAGGGACTGAGAGCAGAAAGGCGTGGGGAGTTATTGTTTAATCAGTACAGTGTTTCAGTTTTGTAAGCGACAAACTTCTGGAGATGGATGGACGTGATGGTCACACAACAATGTCAATGTACTTCATGACACTGAACTTAAAATGATTAAAAGGGTACGTTTATGTTACATATATTTGACACAATTTAAGCAAATACAGTATATCTACAATGTTCTACATGCTTCCTGTACAGTAAATATTTAAACATGTATTTCTGGCATAATGAACATGGTCACATATACCTTCAGTATTATATATACCATTACATTCTAATGTTAAACATAAATTCACATGTGAAAGAGCTTACGAGGTTAACATATAGGACTTACGAATACAATGTTTTATGTTTTATCCTTTCCAGGTGGCACTAGTGGTAAAAAACCCGCCTAATAATGCAGGAGACATAAGAGATACGGATTCAACTCCTGGGACAGAAAAATCCCCTGGAGAAGGAAATAGCAACCCGCTCCGGTATTCTTGCCTAGAGATTCCCATGGACAGAGGAGCTTGGTGGGCTACAGTCCACAGGTTCACAAAGAGTTGGACAGAACTGAAGCTACTTAGCACGCACATGTGTATACCTGTATACCTAATGGTATATATATAAAAAATTTTATTTTCACTGTATACATATATTATTTATTATATATAATGTATTGTGTAGTATTATATATTGAATTATTATATATTACATATTATCATGTATTGACTATATACATAAATATATATATATAACCTATACACACACTATTTGCATACTCTTTTACCAGAGTTTTTATGCACACAAAATACATAAAAACTTCCCCAGGATTAGCACAGAACTTCTCCAAAAGTGTACACACACATACATGCATAATTGCACATGCATCTCAACTGTGGCATTCATAAAATACAGTTTGTACACACAGAGTTACATATACATATGCATTTCCAATATTATCCACATATACTTGCATACTTATTCATTGCTGGACATGCACGTATGAATCTTCAGTGTTGTTCATACACATATAAACATAGGTGCATGTAAACAGTCATGTGCACATATATCTCTATATGACCTTGCTGCTGCTAAGTCACTTCAGTCGTGTCCGACTCTGCGTGACCCCATAGATGGCAGCCCACCAGGCTCCCCCATCCCTGGGATTCTCCAGGCAAGAACACTGGAGTGGGTTGCCATTTCCTTCTCCAATGCAAGAAAGTAAAAAGTGAAAGTGAAGTCGCTCAGTCGTGTCCGACCCTCAGTGACCCCGTGGACTGCAGCCTTCCAGGCTCTTCCATCCATGGGATTTTCCAGGCAAGAGTACTGGAGTGGGGTGCCATTGCCTTCTCCGCTATATGACCTTACATGTATGGAAATTCACAGGGATATCTCTCTCTCATTATTTGCACACTCACACTAATGTCTACTATTATATATGTATACACATCTGCAGGGCTTTACACACACTCACACACAGATGACTCATCTCATATACACACAGAAAAGCTGGGTCACAAGACCCAGCTTGTGATTTGTGGGATCGGCCTCACTGTTTTATAATCGTAACTTGTGTATTATTAATTTTTTGTCCTGTGGTAAAGAGTTTTAATTTAATCAAAACCTTGGAGACTAAATAATTAAACCTGTCACACCATCCACAGTTTTATTGCTAATTAGTCACGGTGAGGTGCCATTGTCATAGGAGACAGGGTCCCTAAATTTAGCTAGTGGATATCACATTGATCTCACACAGAAACAGCCTGGACTCTGGGGATCAGCTGCATGTCAGCCAGTGCGCTGTGGCTGAGTCCACCCTTCACCTATTGAAGGGGGATGCTCCTGGAGTTGTCAGCAACAATCTGTGTGTTCACTGCACGTAGCAACCAAAAGAAATCTGCTGTGCTTAACCCCTTGAGGGCCCCACAATAGCAAGTCAGAGGGCGAGGGTTCTCTTGATCAGCTCTGGGCTGCCTGCCTGCCTGGCTGACTGAGCTAGAGCTCCTCTCCCCCAGAGAGACAGCTGCTTCTCTATCCAAAGCCACAGGCTCGCTCGCAACACTTTCCTTATGGCTTGGAGACAGGAAACCAACCAAGCATGTTTCTTTCTCTGTATGCCAGGTCAGGTGCCTCTTTCTGCTCTCCTTCTATGAATAAATAAAGCAGAGCACAATGCTTTCTAGCACTCCTCCTGCCACATTCCTCTATATGCATATTCTGGTCCTGAAAACAGATCTGCTAAATGTCAATATTAATTATTACAGCCACAAAATTCCTCCTCACGCCCTTTCTTCTGTTTGGGCTCAGCCCTGAAGCGGCATCCTGCTGTACCTGAAAAGGAAGGGCCTTGGGAATTAGTAGACATAGATTCAGAACTCAGATTTGTCACTTAACTAGAATTATTATTTCTTTGTTGTTATTCTAGGTAGAATCTCACTGTCCTCAATTATTACAAAAAAAAAAAAAGGATGCTTTGAGTATAAAGCAGATTTCTACTGACTGTTCATTCTATCACTTTTCCTATCACAATGAGGTGGAGGAATGGACTTCTTTGCTGTTCTTTTATCTGTTTCTTCCTGATAAGATGGAGAAACTTGATGCTATGCCCTGACTGCTATCAGTACCATTTAGTAGCTGAAAGAAGCTTTGCGTGAATAAGATCACTGGCCAAAGTGACAACATCTGAGCCAGGAATAGTAGTTCAGAATCATATTATTAAGTGTTGCAGATCCCTTGCTTAATCTTGTAGGTAATAAATACACAGTTAGTAAAGGTGTTTAAACATGAAATATTTCTTAGTACCAATGATACATTAACATTGGAGAGGGAATAGATCTTTCATGTTATTTTCTTTTGATCCTGGATACTGGAAGCATCAGGAGTGGAGGCCAAGGATGATTGGAAGGGCACTGAAGTGAGAGGTAGGCTGGAAAGCTGAAAGTAGCATTAGTTTGTCCTTGTATTTTCTCCTTTAATATTCTTTGGCAGGCTCCCCTGCTCGGAGGATCTCGTGTAGTAGTGCATGAACTGGGTACTCAAAAGTTTCATCATGCTTTCCATCCATGGCAGTGAGCACAGTCCCTCCTACAGAAGTTGCCTTTCAGTGAGCTGCTCTCTCACCTTCTAATAAAAACTTACTAATGCTTCTCTATAAATGATTGACACCTGACAGATAATAAATATCCTGTGTCAGTCACTACTCTAAGCCCTGGGTCTAAATCAGTTGTTATTGCTGTTTAGTTGCTAAGTCGAGTCCAACTCTTTGCAACCCCATGGACTGAAGCATGCCAGGCTTCCCTGTTGTTCACTATCACCCATTCAAATTCATGTCCATTGAGTCAGTGATGCCATCCAACCATCTCATCCTCTGTCGTCCACTTCTCCTCTTGCCCTCTATCTTTCCCAGTATCAGGTTCTTTCCTAATGAGCCAGCTCTTCACATCAGATGGCCAAAGTATTGAAGATTCAGCTTCAGCATCAGCCCTTCTAATGAATATTCGGGTTGATTCCCCTTAGGATTGACTGCCTTAATCTCCTTGCAGTCCACAGGAATCTCTATAGAGTCTTAACAAGGTCCTTAAGATTGCTGACCTTAGGGGGCTTTCATTCTAGTTAAAGAATAGTAGTATATAGACAAATAAATGAACAACATAATTCTAGAGAGTTATTAAGTCGCTACAAAGAAATTAAGTAGTAGAATGAGTAGGTGAGATTGAGAGGCAATCAGGAACTGGGATTTACAGTCTTGTATGTGCGTGTGTGTGTGTGTGTGTGTGCACTCAGTTGTGTCCGGCTCTTTCTGACCCCATGGACTGTAGCCTGCCAAGCTCCTCCACCCATGGAATCTCCCAGGGATTGAACTCTCATTTACTACATCTCCTACATTGGTAGGTTGGGTTCTTTACCACTAGTGCCACCTAAGAAGCCCTCTAATCTTGTGCTATTCTGTGCTTAGTCATGCCCAACTCTTTGCAACCCCATGGACTGTAGCCCGCCAGGCTTCTCTGTCCATGGAGATTCTCCAGGCAAGAATAGTGGAGTGGGTTGCCATGCTCTCCTCCAGGGGAACTTCCCAATCCAGGAACTGAATCAGGGCCTCCTGCATTGCAGGCAGATTCTTTACCAGCTAAGCTACCCAGGAAGCTCAGTGTTATAGTCTTGTAGTCCATAGAAATAATATTGATTATATTCTAAACGACATAGAAATCCACTGGAGGATATAAGCAGGCTATTGATGTCAACTGATTTGCATTTTTAAATGACCTGAAGAGTGACTTTATGGAACACTGAGAATAAGGGGGTAGTATTATATATAACAAAAAGCAGAGCAGCTTTTTAACAAAGCACATTAATTCAGAGAAACACATTTCCTAACAGTGATATATACGATAGAGTGAGATATCTATGGATTAAACATTTGGAAGCAAAAAGGCCTCTTAGAGACACAGCAAGAGTATTGTTACTGAAAGTGGGGGTCCTGTTGCTCGCTGCTCGAAAGTCAATAAAGTGATGATGTTGATGGAAAAGAAAGTTTGCTTTATTTCAGAGGCCAGCAACTAGTGTGGGATGGGACAGGAAGGGCAGACTCCTGTCCAAAGGCTGATTTCCTTCCTCTGACAATCAGTGAGCAAGATCTTTTCTAGGTGAAGAGAAGTGGTTATGTGCAGAAACAGTCAGCTCTGACACTCATGTTGAAATTGGTCATGCGGTGGTCTGATCAGCATCATCTTGATTATTTTAAGTACAATTAATCTTCAGTTCCAGGATCAGTTTGTTCCTATTTCTTTGAGGCCAGTTCTCAGAATTATAACAGCTTATGTCATGGCTACAGGCTGGTCATCATGTAGTTAACTTCTTCCATTTGGTAGGGATTTTAGTATTTAAAAGTCAGCTCACAGGATATGGCTCAGAATGTTATCTATAAGCCCTTAAGGAGAAAATGGTCCTTGACTACGGTTAATGATTAAACTATTATTATTTAGTCTTATTGGACTGTTTTCCTTTGTTTCTCCATTTCCTCACTTCTCTGATTAAATTTATTCTTTGGCGAAAGTTTTTCCACAGATAAGGGGCAGGCTGAGGACATGGCAGGGAAGGACCACAGGGCCTTGCTGTGTTTCAGTGTGAAACAGTCAAATCTCCCCTAAGCCTGCTTCTCAGAGGAGCCCTAACAAAGAAGATGCAGAAATGCTTCCTTTCCCAAGACCACGCTGCTCACCTCTAGAGAAGGTCCTCTTCTCCAGCTTCCACTACAGAGCTCTAGCACACGACTGTCCCAAGGGAGCTGGTCCACTGGGATACACAGCCAACTATCCTTTTCCTTTGGCTACTGTGTTTCCCTTCATTTGTTAACAGTGCATATTTCATTTATGTATCAAGAGATAAGAAAAGGAAATTGGATGACTAAGTAAGAGTAAGGGACATTTAGTTTTAGAAAGTGCAAGTTTGTCTTAGAAGGTGGTAGAGAGTACATTATAGAAAGATTTGAAGAGCTGTTAAAGGTTTCATTCATTTTTAAATTAACTGACTCATTCATTCATTGTGAAGTGATATACTGTGATTTTACTCTGGGTTCAACACACATAAGCAAAGAGGACTCCGAGATGAAAATGACACAGTCCTTACTCATGTGGGGGTTGTACTTTAGTGGAAAGATGTACAGTAAAGATAAACCTTACCTGAAGAAAGGTTTGAGAATTTGTCCCTGGCTTCTGGGTGTTAACCTCTAGACCCTCATAATATTCTGCCCAATAAGAGATTCTGTTTACATGGAGACCTTTGGCGCATGACAGATAGCCTAGGGCAACAGTGTGATTTATAGGTATCAGTTCTACCTTTGAAGAGACAAGAGACTAAAGTCAGTCATGCAGGTGGTCATCTTGGTCTAGGCAGCTGACCTCCAGTAAAAACTCAGGACCTCAAGGCTTGGCTAATCCTCTCTGGCAATACTCTGGGCTGGGAGAAGAAAATGCTGTCTACATGACTTGCCTGGGAAAGGACAACTGGAAGCTTACACCTGGAACTCTTCTGTATACTGTGCCATGTACTTTATTCCATTGCTTGTTTTAATTGGTATGCTTTTGTTGCAATAAACCATAACTCTGAATATAATGACTTTCCTTAGTTATGTAATCACTGAGTTTGAGGGTGGTTTTGGAGAGTGACTGAACTTTCAGAACAAACATAAGTAGTTGATTACAGAGCAGTTAATAGAGCAAAAGATACATACTGAAGGGTCTAGAAGAAAGTCACATAACCTATCCTTTGTGGTTCAGGGAAATTTATTAGAACAAAAATATAAAATGAATCTTAAATATGGGTAAGAAAGGGGAAAAGTTATTCCAGGTAGGTGAAAAAGTCAAAATTGATGTGGGGGAAGGGCATGGAAAACGAGGGAATTTCAAGTGGTTCTATATAATTTGTAAGTTGATATTGGATATAGAAAAGATGATTCAAGAATAAGAGACAGCAATAGTAAGGATCTTAAACATATTTTGCCACATAACTATAGGAAGTTATTCTATAACATTAAGAATGGAAGTGGCATAGTGATACTGCATTCTAGCTAGAGGATTACTAGCAGCATTGGAGGGTAAATGCTTGAGACAAGGAGATCATTCAAGAGGACATGACAATATTTTGGGCTAGAATGATGAAGTCTTGGATAAGGGTCATGGGTATAGAAAGGAGGCAGGGATTCAAGAAAGATTTATGTTAAGGAAGCAGCACATCTGAAATTCTGATGAATTGGAGTTGGAGAATTTTTTAAATGGCTAAGTCTAGGATGAAATCCAGATGTTTGGTTATTAGTGATAGCTATAACATCTCCTAAAATAAAAATGTAGGAATAAAAGCATGTTTATGGGCAAAAAGAAGTTCAGCTTTAGAAGTTTTGATTTTTTAGCACCAGTGGGATCCAAAGTAGAAATGGGTAATGGCACCTGCATACAAGAATGAGGAAGCCAGACCAGTGGCCTAATGGGCAAAGGGATTTGGCTTCAAAAAGTATGAATTTTATTAAGTATTTCAAAGATATAATGAAATAATGGACCTTCAGTATTACACATCCAACATCTCTGTCAAAAATGGCTGTGGAGTGAATAGAATGCAGTTATTTGATAAGTGTGGTATATTGTCATTGCTGGTGATGAGGCAGATCTCAACTACAACTAACAATGAAACTAGCAGATTTTTTTTGGAATTCTGTTCACAAGGGACCAGATGATAAAACAAGAATGACTCAGGGGAGATTTATCCCCATAACTGGCAAAGCAAAATTCACCCTGCCGTCTGTGCTGTTGCTGGTGTATGGCTGTTATCTTATATTCTGATCTCTCTCTCTGATAACTAATGAATTTTACCCCTAATGTTCTAGCAAATTCCCAAGTAAGGAGAGAGTGTACTATGGGGAAGAATTCTGTACTGGTGGGTCTTCAATGAACAACTCTTACTGATTGAATGATTTTATCTAAAAACCTTTTCATGCCATGAATTCTACTCTTTCAGTCTATGATTTGACTATGGGCATTGTTGCTTTTGTTATCCAATTATCTTTTGTATACTTGTGGTTCAGCTGAACTTAACATGTGACTCCATTTAATTCTTGCAATACAAAGCCCAAACTCTTTCTTAAACCCTGCTGTACAATTCCGAACCCAGTCTGGACAACTCACAGAAGCCTTAACCTTTATGTGGTCCAGTTAGGATGCTAGTTCTAGCACATACTTCCTATGTGACCTGTTGGCCAAAAAGTTCATTCAGGTTTTTCTGTAAAACATTATGGAAAAACCTGAATGAACTTTTTGACCAACCCAATGCTTATCAGCTAAAAGAAATACAAGCCAAAATAATTATTGAGATCTCTTCTAATCTGTCATCCTATGAGTCAAGGAAAGAAGCAGTAACGCTGGAGCCAATCCATGAAAGAGAAATTGAACTTCATCAGAAAGAAAAGGGATACAATGATTTTGAAAGGAGGAGCATCAGGTTGATGGAATGTAAGCAACAATACATGAATTATAGGTGAGAGGCAGTGGGACTGGATGATTGAACCTAAATAAAGGGTGAGTGAGAGATGAATGGAGACATGAGGGACTTGGGACTTGGAACAGTAATGTTGCCAAAGACACAAATAGGTACCAAAATTCCCACACCAAGGCATGGTCAACAGTCTAAGATGTCAAGGCTGGGAACTGCACAAAAGACTAAAGGGAGGCCTCCCAAGATATTTCACACCAAGTAGTCTTACAGTCAAATAAGCTCAGGAAACAGGCATTCCTTATCTCCCTCCTGAAAATGTACAGTGTAGTTTAACATTTTAAAGACATAAAGAATTTCTGCCATGAGAAAACCATCAACTTTGTTTAGCTCAGCATTTCCCCAATTATTCAGCCTTGGAATACTCTGTATTTGCATCCCATGAATGATCACACTCAGACTTGTGCTGCTTAGTGCAGTTGAGCGGAGAAGGCAATGGCAGCCCACTCCAGTACTCTTGCCTGGAAACTCCCATGGACGGAGGAGCCTGGTGGGCTGCAGTCCATGGGGTCGCTAAGAGTTGGACACGACTGAGCAACTTCACTTTCACTTTTCACTTTCATGCATTGGAGAAGGAAATGGCAGCCCACTCCAGTGTTGCCTGGAGAATCCCAGGGACGGGGGAGCCCAACGGGCTGCCATCTGTGGGGTCGCACAGAGTCGGACACGACTGAAGCGACTTAGCAGCAGCAGCAGCAGCAGTGCAGTCGAGAGCGTTATTTAAGGCTTAGAGTCGAGGTCATCAGAAACGTTGAAAGGCAGAGTATGGGCTCAGGTGTGAGGGTGGAGAAGGGTCATTGTCTAGCTGTTCGGGGCTTTCTCTCAAAGGCAAACCCTTTAAGAGGGGAACCCATCCAAGTGGGTTTCTTCCAAAAAAAGAGATTTGATTCTAAACCCTCATTCCCTTTATCTTCTCAGTTAGGGAAGTAGTAACAGTTTAGGAGCCCATAGATAAAAAGAAACTGGCATCAGCTGTTTAAAGAAAAGCCTTGTTGAGTTTAAAGCGGCAGGTGGAGTCCAGACAAACACATCTCAAGCCAACTTAGGTAGCCCAAGAAGAGAAGCTGTTTTTTCAAAGTTATAAAGTTTGCTGGCCTTTCTCTATGCAATGCGCTAACATAACAGGTTTGACTCACCAGGAGATGACGCATATAGCACAGGGAGTTTGAAAAAGCACTGCTTAACCTTGCTAAGAAATGCTGATTTTAAGAACAGCTGGAATATTGCTTTTTGATCCTCGACCATCAGCCCAGCAAGGACAAGAGATATTTTGATGAAGAACAAAATAAAATAAAATAAAATAAAAATACTTCATAGGGCAAATAAATCTAGTGAATATTGACAGCATTGGGGAAAACAACTTGACTAAAAATAATTCTTTTGTGTGGAAGTAAAGGTGGCACCATCACTGCAGGAATCTGGAGATGCATATTGTATGAAGAGACCATTTCAAAGTGTCTTTTTCCATTGACATTTTAAAGAAATATTTTTAACCTGCTCTTGTAGAATCTAGTATTCATGCTTCATCATCAGTCACTGAAACAACAGGTTGAAGTTGAGCATTATCAATCTGGTGACTCAAACATGGGTAGGGACTACTTCTGTTGGCTGCATGAAGCAAATGTGGTTATAAACAAACAGATAATAATGAAATTTGTGAGCAGATATTGAACTAATTACTGGGGAGGGGGAAGTAGAGCTTGAAAAAGATGCTGCCATAGATTTATTGAACCCCTACAATGTGTAAACTTCCTGGACAGACTCAAAGATAATAATTTGGTAGAGAATTAATTTCTATACTTTGAGTTCAAACAAGGGGTGGGCATTCATTGAATGAAGCACAGAAGAATCCCATATAACCCAAGGGCAGAAAACAAAGTATAAGTCAGCTTGCTGCTGCTGCTGCTAAGTCACTTCAGTCGTGTCCGACTCTGTGCGACCCCACAGACGGCAGCCTATTGGGCTCCGCCATCCCTGGGATTCTGCAGGCAAGAACACTGGAGTGGGTTGCCATTTCCTTCTCCATAAGTCAGCTTAAGAACTGGAAAATTACTAGGAACAAAATCAAGAGCTCTATATAGCCTCAGTCTCTCTATGCACTTAGTCTATAGTTGTTCTCCTGTAACACTGGCTGGCACGTAATTTGGCCTTGTAATGGTACTGATTCCAGCCTTGGCTTCACATAAACTGATATGTCAGGGGAGAATGGGTCACAGTCTCTCAGTTTAAATTCTCTCTTCAGAGAAAATCCGATGATTGGTGGACAAAAAATAGACGGGAGGACTTTGGTCTAGCAGTCTGTCCTCCAGAGGGCAAGGACTTGCATGTGTGCCTATATGGGATACGGGTGCTTGGTCCTTCTTTGTACTATGGAAGGGCTAGGTTTTTAAGAAGAGATGTGGATGAGCTAGACCATTGAATATATCTAGTTTACTTAACCTTGGAAAACATGTTTAGATGAGACAAGAAGGCAAAAAATGGCAAGGAGATATATGCTAATTGCTAAATAAAAGTAATAGAGCATTTTGGACAGAAGAAATGGTATCTGGTCATATAGATGGTAGTGCATCAGGAATCTTAATGGAAGCGTGGTTCATTTAATTAAAAATATTTTTGGAGAAGTTTCTTTGTTCCACACAATATATGAATATCACATTTGTTTGAAATATTTATTGAGCATCTACTGTGTGTCAGGCATCATTCCAGGTGCTAGAAATGCAGGAGCAAAACAAAGCCTTTTTCTCCAAAGTCTTATATTTTAGTAAAGGAAGACAGAATGAAATAATTTTCCAGGTGCTGCTGAGTGGTAGATAATGATTAGTTAATGAACAATTAACATAAGTGTGAATAACCAGTTTTACTTCCTCCATGAAGCTGTAACCTTAATTGTTTCTGGAAATCTGGGTTTATATCTTCATTTTCTTTTTATAGATTAGAGAGGATGACATTTTCTGAAAATTCCAGTAAGAAAAATTAAAAAAAAAAAAAAAACTTTTAATAATCTTGTTAGGGTCATGACTATTTCTTCTCTCTGTCAAACCAAACACTGCAGTCAGAAGAATAAGGTTCAAGTATCTAACTCTCTGTAGTGTCTACAGTTATGTGTGTGTCTCTCAACTACTTGTTGTGGCCTGGGAGATTTTGCTAGCTCATCCAATTTTACTAAAGCTTCTAAATGCTGGAGTACTCCATGATTCAGTCCTGGAAAGTGAAAGTGAAGTCGCTCAGTTGTGTCTGACTCTTTGTGACCCCATGGACTGTAGCCTATCAGGCTCCTCCGTCCATGGGATTTTCCAGGCAAGAGTGCTGGAGTGGATTGCCATTTCCTTCTCCAGGGGATCTTCCCAACCCAGGGATCGAACCTGGGTCCCCCGCACTGCAGGCAGACGCTTTACCATCTGAGCCACCAGGGAATCCTGGGGCCCCCTCTAATTTCCAGTTACATTTTCCCCATATGTAATTTTATTAAGTTTGAGGGTGTTTAATAATGTCTTAATATTGCTGACCAAAGCTTCTTACCTGTCCTTTTATGTCCTCTCATGTATCCTTTAACTCTATTACTTTTGGGACATCTTAAACATGGGTCCAAAATTGTACTCTTGGGATAGCTACCACATCTGTTTCATTGTTTTTTTCCTCCCAGCATAGATAAGTGGCCACATTTTCCACCCTAATAGCTTGACAAAATGGAGGATATAGCCTTGGTTTCTACTCTATGTGATCTTTTTTCCCACCACCAATCCATTAGGAAGGCTTGTTTCCTGTACCTTGAAAGTATATCTTGAATTCATCCATTGCTATCTAACACTAATGCCCCATCCTATGCAAAGCCACAGTCATTTTTGAAATGGAATATTGCTACAACTCTCTAATTATTCCCTCTGACTGATGACAGAGGAATCATCAGGTCATATCATTTCTGTATTTTCAATTTGCCATCAATTTCCTATGACACTCAGAATGAAATCCAAATCCTTTACCCAGGTTTACAAAGATTGACAGCATTTCTGTTAGGTACACAGTATTGATCAGAAAGGAACATTACTGTATTGGACAAGGAAAACACATCAACATGAGTTAGGAGAAAAAAACACAAAGTAGGTTCATAGGAAAATGGACTCTTCTGCAACCTGTTGTAAAAGAGCTAAAAAATAATAATGGAATTGCAGAATGTTTACATTCCTCTCACCACAGAGTGCAGATTGACCAATTAAATCTGGGTTATCTGCAAAGGTTGAACTGCTCATGCTCCACATCTCGTTGCCTTGGTGATGGAGCACCTGCATAATGATATTTCTGCCAGAAAGAGAAAAGCCACATGCAAATTCGAGGTGGATCAAAACATGGTTTATTTAGCTACACTTTAGAGGAAGATATATGGAAAAGTTCATTGAGGTTTTGCATCCAAAAATATAGATAAAGAGGAAAATAATGTAATTCATAGATTAACTGGGGCTTTAACAGCACTACCACTGACCTTAGTAATAGGTATTACATACAAACTAAAATTTTTGAGCATCTCTGTTGCAATTCTAGTCCTTTCTGATCTACTGCTAAATGAAATTAAACCTTGGAAAACAGTACCGAAGCTTGTATATCTTTGTTTATGAGCTTGTATATCTTTCAGATTCCATTGCCTACCCTTTTCAGGATAACAATATCATGTTTTGTTCAAAGCAGGCCACTACTGAATATAAAAAGGGCTGCTATTAAAATTACATTAAGACAACAGATACAAAATCGGATCATCCTGGGGAAAAAAGGATACACATATGGTCCCTTGCTTATTCTTCACTTTGGTTACTAATGCTTCAAGCACACTTACTTTCGTCTGATTCTTCAGACATATATTCATTCCTATCTTGGGAACTCGCAGCAATGGTTCCATTCTCTTTGAACACTCTTCTTCCAGACTGTACACTGAAAGAAGCTTTTTGACCTTTATACCTCAGTTTAAAGTCACCTTCAAAGAAGGCCCTCACTTTAATTTCCGTGCCTGCATGCCAAGTCCATTCAGTCATCTGACTCTTTGCGACCCTCTGAACTGTAGCCCACCAGGCTCCTCTGTCCACGGGATTCTCCAGACAAGAATACTGAGGTGGGTTGCCATGACCTCTTCCGGAGATATTCCTGACCCAGGGGTCGAATCTGCATATCCTATAACTCCTGCGTTGCAGGCGGATTCTTTACCATTGAGCCACTGGAGAAGCCCTTACTTTATCCCAAACTAAAATATATTGAGTCATTCTTCACATCAATTTTTCTATGATAGGCTTATCATATATTGATTTTTTTCATATTTCTTTTCTAGTTTGGTGAATATATCTCCAAACTACAGAATGAATTCCTTAAGGGAACGGTCCCACAAGGGTAAGGTCCAAGCTACCAGAATAGTAGGCTCTTAATTAATATTTTTAGGATTAATGAATGAATAAATAAAACCAAGTAGATGTCAGGTTGAGTTATATTTAAAATGTAATTTATAATTGGTTCATGATTCTTAGGTTTAGTACTCATACATCAGTTTATGCTGCAAATCTCTATTCCTTTCCTGGTTTTTGATATTATGCAGTATTTTGTCATTGTTGCTGTTTATATTTTCCCTGAATTTATCTTAAGTATTTATTTCCAAGGAAGAACATGTTTTTCATCTTTTTCATACCTTGCATGTTTTTTTATTTTCCTCCCAGAAGAAATAAAGCTTAGTTGAGTATAAAAACTCAGTAGGGGTTCATTGTCTTTTCTCTCCTTTTCTTGTTTTTATTAATTTTTAAATTAATTTTTACTGTAGTATAGTTGCTTTTCAAAGTGTTCCATTGTCTTTGGAATTTAAATTTATGGAGATAAAGGCTTCATTCTTCGGTAAACTCAGTTTTTATTCCACGGTGTATAATTCTCCCCATTCTCATTCTCCTTCCCCAATCTGAGTGGTTGCAATAAAGAATGTCTTTATTCTTGACCTTCAACATAATCTTGTTTAGAGTATTCCTAGGTGTTTGTCTTGGTTTTGGCTGCTGCAACAGGAAACCATTTAAGCCTCTGTGACTAATAAGCAACGCGATTTTACTTCTCAGAGTTCTGTAGGCTGGGAAGCCCAAGGTCAAGGTGCCAGTAGATTTGGTGTCTGATGAGGGCCTGCTTCCTGGTCCATATCTCCCATGGATGCATCAATGCCAGAAAGGATAAGGGAGCTCTCTGCACCTCTTGTAACAGGGCACCAATCCCACTCACGTGGGATCTGTCCTCATGATCTCCTTACCCTCCCCAAACCTCATCTCCTAAACCACACTGGGGGTTAGGATTTTGACATCTCAATTGAGAGAAAGGAGCATAGCCATTCAGTCTACAGCAGTACTGCTTATTTTAAATTACTCTCTTGATGGGTACCTGTGATTTAGATAGTCCTTTTCAGCTCAGAAAAAAGTTTCATTCTATTATACTCTATCATTTAACTTTTTTTTGTGAATGTCTTATATTCTCCTTTTTTGAAACACACATTTGTCATCTACTGAGAATCTATTCTTTGTTCCTCCATTGCTACACCTTTGTTTTCTCAGTGCCATTTTTCTTATATTTACTTATGTACTTAGTATCTGACTCCTTTATTTTGTGGGAGCTCCATAAGCTTGCTATTCACACCATTATTTTCCTGTAGTGTTGATTCTGGACCTTCCATTTCCAATGCTCATTTTAATCTTGTGAGTGAATTTTAATCTTCTTTGTATTTCCTTTGTGTAAAACTCTCTCCTGTTTTATTATCTCCTGTGTTTAAACTAGGTTCTTTACTATAAATCATATCATATTGTCCAAATCTTCATTCTTTTATTCAAATTTTGTTATTGTTAGCAGAAATACTTAAATATATATGATGATGCTTTGTACAGTAAATATTTTTCAAACTATGTCCTTTCTTTGCTTCTCAGTGCTACCATCACTTCTTTCAACACAGTGTATTCCAACCTGGAATATCAACCAAAAAGACTACAATGATAGTAACAGAAATTAGAGTAGGGATACAAAGAAACTGGAATAAAGGAGAAACAAGAAAGACCAATGACTTGGAAATCTCTGAATTTACAGATTTACTTTTAAGAGTTTAGAAGCACTGTGGAGATCTTTAAAACCTCTGTCCAACTGATGTCACTCTGGTTAAATGTGACCGAAAAGCATGCAATGAAAGCAGGGAAAATGGAGCAGAAGCTCCACAGTTTCTGTAAGTATGGAGGACATTAGAAGTGAAAGCCATTGTAGATGCTTCCAAGAGTTATCCAAAATCAAGTTAATTGAGTTGGAGCAGAGTTCTTTGTTCCTGGTGGCCTCAACCATACCGGGAAAGAAGAAGATGAGGTCATATTCGAAACAGGGTGGGAGTGAGATGAATGTTTAGGGATCAAGACAATCTCCTGTGGACTGCTGTTTCCAGGAAGTTCAGGTAAGGCGGCACTTTAATTTTCATTTCAAGGAAACATTCATTAATTGATAATCGATGCACTTTGCCCTGAATATTTTTTACTCCAGCTTAAAGTGCTTCACAATAGACATCATACCTTAATATCTATGGATGAGATTTAAAAGTAATTTTATCCATCTCCCCAATAGCTTTCCAATAGCTATAGGTAAGTTTAATATCTACTATATAATTTGTTACAACTCTTAGTGGTCATACTTCAGGTTATACAAACTCTCTTGTTTGTTTTGTTAAATAATTCATCCAAGTGATGTTCATTCAACAAAAAAATGTGATGTGATGAGTTGCTGCTTTCTGAAAACTTCTGTGCTAAGTGCTTTGGAGACACAAACAGAGATTCCTGTTTTCCGAGAGTTCGGAGCCTATTAAAGAAGGTCATACAAGCATAATAGTACAGGACAATGTGTGACTCTCAAATTACAAGTAACACTTCCCATGCCACAATTGTACTTATCCTATATTCCATACAACAATTAGTGCAGTTTCCAGAATATAATTGGCCTTTTATAAATAGTGGCAGACTTTTGTCTTTTTGTTTTTGCCTGATGAATTCATGTCAGCTCTTTTAAGGTTAGAAGATTAATTTTGTATTAATATTTTCACTTTTTCCAAACTAGCAAAGGGTATGAACAGGAATACTTATTAGGTATCTGCTTATAGATTTACTGATCTTGCAGCATATGGGGATTTTCTAGAGGAGGTCATTCCTACAGCATTGGAGGTCCTCTAAAAAGTCTCTGGGCTAATACACCAATGAACATGAGCTACAAATCTTGAAAATATGATTAAATATCTTGCCTTTGCTATTTTAAAATGTTAAGCTTCATCTGAAGGTTTTAATCATATGGTGGGAAAAGGAGAAAATATATGAAACAATTGTCTTTGATATATGAGATCTAAACATCACATTTAGATAAAAAGCTTGATGTTTCTGCTATCGCTAATTATAAGGATGGTTACTGGGATGGTTTTGACAGCAGGGATGATGAATCAGGTGACGGCAACCATGATGATGTGATGTTAGTATGGTGCTCGTGTTAAAATGAATGACTCTGGAGAGCAATGTGAACAATGATGAGGTGCTGCTGATGGAAGATACTGGTGATGTGGCAGGGAGGATGGCGATAAGGCTACTGATGAAGTGATTAAATAATGACAGAGACATTGTAAAAGGGACTTCAATAGTTGATGACAATGAGAATGAGGAAGGTGATGGATACAGTGCATGTGAAGCTCCAGGACTTAGACATGGAGAGACAAAGTGGGCTGGACCATCTAAGTCCTCTTTTTAACCAGTAGAAAAAAATAATGAATAGAGAAATATAATCAATGCACTGAGCACAAATAAATACTTGGGACTTTTGTATAGTTCTTGAATCCAAAAAGGAATAAAAGTGAATCACTTGCTAAACAAGAAGTTTGTGCACTGAGATTTGAAATTAATTTGTGATGAAAATAAAAACAAGCCATTTGTTTCATGTTTGCAATTTTGAACAATCATTCTTTGCACAAAGAATTTCAGAAATTTAGAGAGGCCTGTAGTTAATTTAGCTATGCTAATTTAACTAACCCTCCAACTTTTTAGCTGAATTGAGAAACTGAAAGAAAGTGACATACTCTTGTTACCGAAAGTTGGGGTCTGCCTGCACACAACCCCAAAGCAAATTAAGTGGTCAGGTTGGTGGAAAGGAAAGTTTGCTTTATTTAAGATGCCAGCAACTAGTGGGGAGGGCACATATCTGTCCAAACATTGACTCCCCCTACTGACACCAGTGGAGCCAGAGGTTTTATAGACAGAAGAGGGTTCCTACATGCAGAAATAGCACGGTCATCTCTGACAGTCATCTTCAAATTGGTCATTGGTGGTCTGACCAGCTTCATTTTGATTGTTTCAAATGTAGTTAATCTTCAGTTCCAGGGTTGGTTGGTTGGTTTGCATTTCTTTGAGGCCAATTATAGCACCTTATGTAGTGGGAATAGTCTGGTCGTCATGTAGTTAACTTTTCCATCTAGGGTTTTAGTATCTGTAAGACAGCTCACAGGATATGGCTCAGAATATTATTTATAGTCCTTGAGAAAGAACTAAAGGTCCTTGACTACGTTTGCTGCTGCTGCTGCTGCTGCTAAATCGCTTCAGTCGTGTCCGACTCTGTGTGACCCCAGAGACGGCAGCCCACCAGGCTCCTCTGTCCCTGGGATTCTCCAGGCAAGAATACTGGAGTGGGCTGCCATTTCCCTCTCCAATGCATGAAAGTGAAAAGGGAAGGTGAAGTCGCTCAATCAGTACATTATTATTATGTGGTCTCCTTTGATTGTTTCCTTTATTTTTGCATGTTCTCACTTCTCTGATTAAACTTGTCCACTGACTAAAGTTTTCCACAGACAAAAGGCAGGCGGAGGACGTGGAGGGGTGGCAAGGACCATGAGGTTTGCTCTGTTTCACATTTAGGTCTATCATAATCTTAAGCCGTTGCTTTTATAAACTAAAGGAAGTTATAGATAATTACATTAAGAGTTCATTCAATGTGTAAAAAAAGATATCACAACTTCTTGAGCACCCAACTGTCACTTGAAACTGTTCAAGGGCTATAAGCAATAAAAATGCATATTGAGAGAGACCAACAATGTAAGTACAGAGTCAACTTCTTCACTAAACTTGCTTTCTTGAGAAACTACTGGCATTACTGAATGAACCTTGATTGAATGATGACTCTGCCCCCAGCACTTCTGTAGGCACTTAAGAAATAAAGACATGAGTGTAAAAGAATTCCTTAGGAGAGGTGAGATAAATTTGAGGAAAAGAAACAAGACACATACTATATATCATAATGAAAGTGCTTTGGATTAAGAATCAAATAAAATGGGTTTTTCTTTTGGTTCTTACCAATCATGAGAATGTTTATAACAATTCCTCAGTTTTCTTATTTAGAAAACTGTCTTATTTAGACAATGCATATAAAAATACTTGCCCTGCTTGGACATGAGGTTATATCAATTCAAGTAAGATTACATATGAGCAAGTTCTTTATACATTTTAAGACACTGCAACCTTTAGGATCTATTGATAGAAAGCAGTCTGCCTGAAATGCAGGACACCCAGGTTTGGACATGGGATTGGGAGGATTCCCTTCTCCATTCCTTGGAAAAGGGAATGGCAACCCACTCCAGTATTCTTGCCTGGAGAATCCCAGGGACGGGGGTGCCTGGGAAATCGAATGGACAGAGGAATGTGGTGGGTTAGAGTTCATGGGGTTGCAAAGAGTTGGACACAGTTGAGCGACTAACACACAGGATGATAAAAAGTAATTCTCTTTCCCCAAACTTAAACCTTATGAGGGATCATTTTCTTTTAAATCAAGTCTTTTGTCTTTTACCACTATATTCTTTCCTCCACTGGGAAGTTGTGGAAGTATGAATATGAGTATGAAGTTACTCATAAATTTGGGGGTAATTTTGTCTGGTCAGATCAGCTCTGCCCTTTGTTTTTAGAGCAAATATTCACAAAGAATATGAGTTTACCACTTCATGCCGTGACTTCTACCTGGGAAAGCTGGACATGTCTCCCTCAGTATAGCGCTAACTAGGACTGGACACAGAGGTGTCCACCTCTTAGATTGAGTGCTAACAAGACTACTTGCCATCTGAGTAAAGCCACATACTTGGGCTCAGCCTTTGTCAGTCGTGAACATGCTACTTGGGCATTCACGTTTAATTGTTAATGTTATCCTGATTTTTGATTGTAGAAAAATCCCAGAATTCACTATGAGTTACATTTTAATTAATATATTATAAGCTATGTTTCTTATTCCAAATAATTCTGCTTATATTTTATCTAAAATATATTGTATAATTTTATAGTGTAGGTATCATCCCCTTCATAAGGAATTATCCAACAGATTCAGATGGTGCTCTTTTCTGTAGGAGATGAGTGGTAATACTTGTGTCATGTATTAGCCATTATAGCAGTTACACTATGTTAGGGTACTGAAAAAGAAATTGCTCTAAAATATATTTCCTTGACTCTATCTATGCAAATTAGAACATTATGCAAGACATGTACAGCCCAATTATCAAATTTGGAGATCTTTGAGCTTAAAAGAAGTTCATTGTCTTTCTAAAAAGACGCTTCTTCCCCATCAGTCAAGGTCTAATCACTATCCTAAAGCAGGTTGCTGATCTCCCTATTGTGTGTCCCAGTGACCCTGATGATCTGCAAAGTGGGCTAGGATCCTGTGGAGAGATATTACTAGGGACACAATCAAAATCAAAGCAATAAAACCAATATAACTGCATTACTTCCATGTTTCAAGAATAGGTCTGGGGAAACAGAGATAAATAAGCCATGGAATTGACTCCAACGAATCCACCAGCCTAAAATATGAGGGCAAAGGGCAGCAAATGATTATAGCTGTTTTAATAAATACAATGATAACTATGAAGAAGCTACACGGGGCACATCACAAAGAACGATTGATCCAAAAGGGTCCATATGTTGGGCAGAAGAAAAAGAAGTCATTAGAAATCAATGTAATAATAAGTGCAGATTCTTGCACTGGATAAAACAATATGCTATTTTTAGAGTCACATATAATTTGGTATTGCTAAAATATAAAGAGAAAGACAATGGATTTGGAAAGAAAATAAGGGTCCGTGTTATGAAAGGCTTTTTCTGTGATACTAAAAAACTTGAAATTTATTCCGTAATGGTGTAATGTCCATTGAGTAATTTTTAAAAATAGGATTGATGTTATATTTGCAGTTTAGAAAGATCATAGTTAAGGTAATATAGTGAATGGCTTGACTGGGGTAGAGGCTCTAAGTGGTGGTGGTTTAGTCACTAAGTTATGTCTGACCCTTGCGACCCCGTGGACTGTAGCCTGCCAGTCTCCTCTGTCCATGGATTTCCCAGGCAAGAATACTGTAGTGGGTTGCCATTTCCTTCTCCAGAGGATCTTCCCAACCCAGGGTTTGAACCCAGGTCTCCTGCATTGCAGTGGATTCTTTACTAATTGAGCCACGAGGAAAGCCCTGAGTAGGAATACCAGCTATATGACTGCTAACATATACCAGGTGAGAACTGTCTATGGTTCTTCATAGAGAAGTTTAAATTAGGAGCCAAATAGTTGAAGCAAAGTCTGAACTGAGAAAAAATTATAATGAATTATGAGTAATGAATCTCTGCCCAAATGGCATCTCCATATGCCCCTATATGTACCTAGTTTTAAATGAATAATAACTCTCTTTTCCTTGTTTGCATTTTTTAAATATGGGTGAGAAGAGAAAAATGAAAACTCACCTAATGATTCTTTGTAATGGGTTTGAGGCTGGGCTTGGAAACCAAACTGAACACGAAGAAAAAGTGGCCAATGGAATACGAATGGAGTTCCCCTGCAAAGACTCAATCAAGGAGCCAGATTATTGCAGTTCAAAAGCTGGTTTGTGATCATCTAATCCATGACTTACAGTTGTCTGACCTATAACTTGAGTTTATCCTAACAAGGGACCTTTAAACAAGAAACCCACCAGACCATCAGCTTCTGGCAAGTACCTGAAAATGGTACTGTCTGTGGTGACTTGCCTATGCAGATGAGATCCGAAAGACCTCATGCTACTTTCTGTCCTGAATCAGACTTCCTACCAGGCGACTCTACACTTCCTGCCTCAGCCTTGAAGTTCATTGCTACCTTTTGAAGTGTTTGTCATCCTCTACTACTTATGCAGTCATCCTCACAGTGCCCTGAGCTGGCCTCTTATACCAATTAGACTTCACTCCCATAGTATTCTCCCACATAGTCATAACCCTACTCAGAGTCACTATATTGCCATTGTAATTACCATATTGAGTTGTTACAATTCTATATAATACTATATGAGATTATTATAATAATTATTATAATGATATACAATATTTTACTGAAGACAATGTTTCGGGTTAGGCAGCTCTGGTATAGATGAAAAAGCTCAAGTTTAGAATCAGAAAGCTGAGCACTGAAGAATTGATGCTTTGGAATTGTGGTGTTGGTGGACTGTTGAGAGTCCCTTGGACTGCAAGGAGATCCAACCAGTCCATCCTAAAGGAAATAAGTCCTGAATATTCACTGGAGAGACTGATGCTGAAGCTGAAGTTCCAGTGCTTTGGCCACTTGATGTGAAAAGCTGACTCATTGGAGAGGACCCTGGTGCTGGGGAAGATTGAGGGCAGGAGGAGAGGGGGATGGCAGAGGATGCGATGATTGGATGGCACCACCAACTCGATGGACATGAATTTGAGAAAGCCCCAGGGGTTGGTGATGGACAGGGAGGCCTGGCTTGCTGCAGTCCATGGGGTCACAGAGAGTCGGACATGACTGAGCGACTGAACTGAACTGAACTGAACTGAACTTAGAATCAAAGTTGTCTGAGGTGTGGTGTGAAGCTAAAAGTGTTACAGTCATGTCTGACTCTTTGCCACCCCATGGACTGTAGCCCAACAGGCTCCTCTCTCCTTGGAATTCCCCAGGTAAGAATACTGGTGTGGCTTGCCATTTCCTTCTTCAGGGGATCTTCCCAACCCAGGGACTGAATTAGAATCTACTGCATTGCAGGCGGATTCTTCACCATGGTACCACACTGATTTTTTTAAACTTTAGCTGTGTGATTTTGTGCAGCCAATGCCACAGAATCTATTTTTCACATGTGAAATAAGAACAGGAATATGTATCTCAGGGGAATGATGAGCGGGATATGGGGGTTTCCTGGGGAGTTTAGCATAGTATCTGACACACTTTAGTCTTTTGTATGGTCATTTTACCTGAAACCTTTCTCCAGGGGAATTTTTTTTTTTTTTGCCATGGCCCAAGGCATTTGGGATCTTACTTCTCTGACCAGGGATCTAACCCCTTGCACTGGAAGCATGAAGTTTTAACCACTGGATCACCATGAAAATCCCTCTCCAGAAGAATTTTTTAAAATATTGGAAGCACTATGTTGAATGATAGGAAAATAAAGCATCTGAATTACCACAGTGTTTAATGTTATGCTAGATATTGCTTTATATTTTAATAACTCACTCCCAGATATTTCCAAGATTTAAACAAAAACAGGAGTCTACTCCATGAACAGTCTTATCTGCACTTTTTTTCCAAGTCTCTACAAACAGTTTGCATGCTTAGAAATGCAATTACTCACTGAAAACAGGTGGTGTCATTGGATATAGGATTATGTCTTCCACATGATTCTTCACTTTTAGGACAATGGATACTTTCTTAAGGGGGTCACATCATCAAATCATATTTCAATGATGGGATTGGATTTTGAAAATATTTCTCTTTTTCTTCTAACTGCAGAGATAACTGGGAAAAAAGTAAGCACATTTATTTGTTCATAGAAATATACTTGACTTTGTTATGATATTGCAACTGGCAATAAGGAAATGTGAATTTCAACCTAAAGAGCCCCTGAGAGACTACAAGAAAGGTAAGGATGACAGGGAAATGCAAGCAAAAGATGAACACATCAGTTGCAAGCTCTTTTAAACCATTTTACAAACATGACATATTTCCCTCTTTTTTTAAGATTGTGCTAATTTCCAAAATTGTGCTATTTTGGAAACATTAGGTGTCTCTTTCTTTCTCCTTTGAGCACATTACAAACTCTTTTGGATATCTTCTGTCTCAACTTCCTGTTACAGGAAACTGGGAATTGAAAACCAAAGTATGGAAAATTCTGGCCATCAAAAAAAGAAGCTACAAATGGTCCCAGAACCTTCTCAGCCCATAATGCTCAGAGTGATCATAAACAGGGAAGCGGCTTCAGTGACAGCCACTGACTCACCCTGTGCGCTTGGGACTTGTTTTGCAGTTCACCTAGCAAGTGCAATTATATCAGTAAAGAAGGGGATGAAGAAATGACCTTTGAAGGCAGCTCTGGGGTGTAGGAGTTACGTGTGGAAGCCTTATTAGAGATCGGAAGCAGAGCTTCCGAAATAATAGTTCAAGTGTAAAATAGCACCTCTGGATAATTGTAGCATAATACAATAGTTTTGGCAGGGAAATTTGAAAAGAGGTACTAGATAAAATGTGAATTGAGACTCCACATTCGTACAGGAAGTTCATTTAACTTCCTGAGAATTTTCCCATTTGAAAATCCAAGAAGTGTGGTTGAGTTTTAATGAATTGCATTCGCTAATTTTTATGTTATTTGTATTGCATCAAGAAACTCAAATATTAATTTGAATTAAGCAGTAATTGTGTGCTACATAAAATACACTGTGTTAGGCAATGTGGTGAAATAAAGGTGCTCAGTCAATTATTTATAAGTATTACTTCACCTGCTTTTAACTTTATTTTGCAGGGAGTATAAGCATACAGTTTCCCTAATCAAATAAAGGTATATTATCCAAAGTACATTGAAAGAAAGGGAATTATTTTACCAATATCCCAGGAAATATAATCATTTTTGTACATTAAATTTTACCTTGATCTTTCCGACACATTCAAGGTAAAGTGTGAAACAGAAAGGATGATATTATTCTTCAACATGATGAGGAAAACAGTTTTTCAGTAGATATGAGCTTTTCTAGGATAATTCTTTCTTAAAAGATTTTACTATGTGTGGCCCTTTAGGAAGAACACAACAGATTGTCTGTCCTCAAAGTGGATATGATATAGTAGCTGGATTGCATGGGAGCTAAAAGCAAGTCTCTACACTAACTCCCCCGTCAGGGTCTAACTAGCTCTACAGGTTGTAGTCAAGTGACCTTTGGCAAATTCAAGTTTTCAAACCTTAACTTTATCCTCTGTAAAATGTGATACTGCCAATACTACTATCTAAAATTTCTACAGTACTTACAATGTGCTAAATTCTTTTCTAAATGCTTTCCATTTATTTATTCATTTTATCCTCAAAACAGTCCGTGTGATTGGAATTATTATTTTTTAAATGGGGAAACTGAGGTAAAGACTGCTCAATTAGCTAAGATGTATCACACAGCTAGCAAGAGATAGAACTGGAATTTTAGTAACTACTTCATGGACTTACTGGGAAATTTAAATGTGATGAAAGAAAATGCAATATGTGAAAAGTGTTCAATAAATATCAACTACAATTTTGAATAGTATTGAAGAGAAAACTAAAAATAAATTAACAAATTATAATGTGATATAATACAATAATACAAATGTACTATGTACTCTGGTTCCAAATGTATTGAAGCTAGTTGAGAAAGAGATTATACTGCTCATAATAATACTTGAGAAAGTGATAGAACTTAAGATTCTTTAAAATTTGAGTTGAATTTTGAAAGGCAAGGCAAGGTAATCATTGTAAGGAAGGAGAACAGAAATGAATCCAGCCTCATGTTGCAAAATCACAGTGGGTTTTCCAGTGAAATAATGGCATAAAATATAAGGATAAGAATATATTTCATGAAAAAATAAATGACCTGGAACACCAAGAGACGCAGATGACTCTGAGGCACTAGGGAGCCTGAAGTTTGAGTAGGACACAGGGATAATCTAAGAATATTAATCTATTACAATGAGAGAACAAACACCTCAACCTGGGTTCTCTCGCCCTCACCAAGCTCACTGAGCTGAACCTGCAGGCAGACAACAAACAGCCTGTACACGGAGTCCATAAACATAAGTTTGGGGACACAAATCAAGGTCAAGAATAGGTGAGATATGGATTTGGCAAGGAAACCAGAAAATACCCAGCACAATGATAAACCTCAAAATCAAATTGATGTCCATTTTTGGGAATGGAAATGGCCATCGAGATCACAGCAGTTTTAAAGTGGAATAGACCCTAACAATGATATACTTTACATTTTTTCCTGCTCTTTCTCTCATCCAAGAAAATCAAGGCACAGGTCCTTCTGAAGATTACATGGTCTATCAATCAAAATTCAATTCAAGGAACAAAAAGAACTCTAGGTATTTCCTGCTAAAAGTGATTTTGTATGGAGAATTGGGTTTTCATTAAATGGTTAGAGATGCTGGAGGAGAAGGAGTTCAGGAATCACTGTGGGACTGTGTGTGATATCAAGTATAGTCAGCTATGGCTGGTGTCAGAGTCACCTCCACCATCAACTCTCATCATTCATGAAGCAAACTGTGATCCTAGCTGCTAGAATTACTTCCCAAGATTCCTGTCTCTTTAAATCTGGTTCTAGATTGTAACTGAAAAGAATACTGCCCCTCTCTCGCCATCAAGTTCTAAATTTCAAGCAAGCATATGTAACTAGCATAAACTCATTCCTACCCAGAACCATAATTACAAGAGAAACTTAGAAAGGCAGATTTTCCTTCTCCAGACTTAGACATTCAAGAGGAGATCTAGGAGGAGAATGAATCTGAATGCCATTCTACTCTCCCCAGCAGTCACAGCCTGGACCTGGTAGAGTTGAACTACATACAGTATCTCCACAAATGAAGTTCCTAGATTCCAGAGAATGCAGAAATAAACCAATGTTGTTGTTCAGTTGCCAAGTCGTGTCTGACTCTTTGTGACCCCATGGACTGCAGTGTGCCAGGCTTCTCTCTCCCTCACCACCTCCCAGAGTTTGCCCATGTTTATGTCCATTGCCTTGGTGATGCCATCCAGCCTTCTCATCCTCTGTTGCTCTCTTCTCCTTCTGGCTTCCATCTTTCCCAACATCAGGGTAGTTTCTAATGAGTGGGCTCTTTGCATCAGGTGGCCAAAATATTGGAGCTTCAGCTTCAACATCAGTCCTTCCAATGAGTATTCAAGGTTGACTTCCTTTAGGACTGACTGGTTTGATCTCCTTTCTGTCCAAGGGACTCTCTTAGCACTACAGTTCAAAAGCATCAGTTCTTCAGTGCTCTGCTTTCTTTATGGTCTAGCTCTCATAACCATATGTGACTACTGGAAAGACCATAACCTTGAGTATACGAACTCTGTTGGCAAAAAGATGTCTTTGCTTTTTAACACACTGTCTAGGTTTGTCATAGCTTTCCTGGCAAGAAGCAATTGTCTTCTAATTTCATGGCTGCAGTCAAGTCCAGAAAAATATCTACCTCTGTTTCATTGACTGTGCTAAAGCCTTTGACTGTGTGGATCATAACAAACAAAAGCTAAGCCAATACAAGCATTATTAAATGATATTTCAAAGGATAACTCTTTCAAAAGTATCTTAATTTATTAATAAAATGTTGACTATTCTATAAAAGTCTAGAATAAAGCTTTTACAGAGAAGGTTGTCAGGAGATTATATTACACATCACGGAACTTTAGTTTCTGTACCAAAAATCTCAAAGCAGAGACAAAGGAATCACTAAGTTCTGTGAGAGTGTGGACCACACCTTGGGCTAGACATCCCAGGCTGAAACTTCAATGGAGTGCTGAGCACTTATGTTATCTAATTCTCATGAAAATTCTATCAAGCGTGTGTTATTACCCTCATTTTATCTATCAGGAAAGTGAAACTCGGAGAAATAAAGTAATTTACCTCATCTAACACAGTTGATAAGGGATACAGTTAGAAATGAAGCCTAGTTTTTGTCTGATGCCACACAGAGCATTTTACAATTTTTTTCTAGTTTCTGAAGAACTTTGCTTTCTGTCAGTTTGCTACTATCCAAAAGGCATTGAGCAATTAAAAACCTGTGATAAGCGTTACATCAAAAATGTTCCAAGAATTTGACCAGTGTTCACATCATTAAAGCGCTCCTCTTTTCAAGCTGGTTTCCTAGGGAGACTTCATCCCCATTTTCACTCCCCTCCCACCTCAGCCAAAGCTCTTCTATTTTAAATGAGATGGGATTTTTCTCTTTTATTTGTTCTTTCTGATAAGTTAATAATTAGATATTGGTTTCAACATCTAAATGAGAAGATTGTGAAATCCACTCACATGCTTCACTTTTAATTTTATTGTGAGGGGTTGTAGAATTGGAAAATGAAAGAAATGATATTGACAGATGTGTATATAAGAGCCCCAAGCAGTCCTGCTGAACCCTTCCGGGCAGAGTGGCAGGTTAGTGGGGATGTTAAGTGAATAGGTAAAATTGAATTCAATAGAATTTCTGTTCACATTATAGGATTCAATTTCCAATGCCAAGCCAAGTAAGCCACCCACACTATTTAACGTTGTGCATCTGTTCAACTCTACAACTTTGAAAACAGTGACAATCGATGTATAAAAGAGTGTTTAATATATTAATATGAGTTAGCAATAATCTAACAGTGGAGAGGAATCTTAAAGTCATGTTAGCAATACTTCTGACTGCATTAATTTTATTACTACTATACTAAGGACAAATACCTTCCCCTAAACTTTAAATACTATATTTCTCTTTTATTACCTTTCTGACAGTCTTGATATTTTGCTTTTATTTCTATGCTTTTATTGTTTACATTTCTTTTATTATAATCCTCTCAAATATTTTGAAAGAACCCTAAAAACTTATAAATGATTTATAATGTATTTTAAATGGTGATAGTCTGTAAACAAAATTTGTAATAATAAAGGTAGGGTTGTAGTTAGAGAAATATTAACTCCACAGATTGTAAATAAAAGTTGTAATGGGATATTTTGTAATTAGGGAAGCTAAACATATTATTTTGGCACATCTACTTCTTTGAATGAGCTTTTTTATTTTAGAACAGTTTTTAGATTTACACACAAATTACAAAGATAGCAGAGTTTCCATATAATAAAGTGAAAGTGAAAGTGGTAGTCACTCAGTCATGTCTGAGTCTTTGTGAGCCCACATACTGTAGCCTTCCAGGCTCCTCTGTCCATGGAATTTCCCAGGCTAGAATACTGGAATGGGTAGCCATTCCCTTCTCCAGGGGATCTTACCAACCCAGGTACTGAATCAGAGTCTCTTTCATGGCAGGCAGATTCTTTACCCTCTGAGTTACCAGGGAAGCCTTTCCATATAATAAACTGTATCCAATTTCCTCTATTATTAATATCTTCCATTAGCATAGTACTTTTATTATCATTAATGAATCAGTCGATGCACTGTTATTAACTAACATCTTTATTCAGATATTCTTAGTTTTTACCTGGTATCTTTTTTTCTGTTCCAAGGTCGATGGACCATGTTACATTAAATCTCATGTCTTTTTAGGCTCCCCTTGTTTGTGAGTTGGAGAAGGAAATGGAGAAGGAAATGGCAACCCACTCCAGTATTTTGGTCTGGAAAATTCCATGGAAAGTATAGTCCATGGGGTCGCAAAGAGTCGGACACGACTGAACGACTTTCACACTGGCTGTGAATTAGGACAGTTAATTTTCAACCACAGATAAATGATTAGTTTCTTTTGAGACCACAGGGAAATCAAATAGCAAAGTATTCTCAAGAGTTATAAAGAAAAATGCAGCCTAGCTCTGAGGCTTCTAACTTTTAGAAGGGTTCCTTTCACTGATTGAATCCAGATAAAGCTGGCCTCTACCTGTGTGGGTTCCTTTGATTTACAGTTGAGGCCTCAGGGCATTGAAACTCAACTCTGCTTGCACATTAGTATTACAGAGGAAACTTTGAAAAATAGTAATGCCTAGGTTGCACACCAGAAAAATTAAATGAGACTCTTTTAATGAGTGAGTGACCCAGGATATTCATCTATGTATTTCACAGCTTCCCAGTTATGCCCGTGTGCAGTCAGGGTGTAGAACTGCTTTAGGGGTTGAGTTTTCTCAAGTTACAAAACTTCTCTGAGAATAAATATGAGTCAAACTGGCAGCTACTAGCTTGCTCTCTTACAGCATTGGCTCTAAGCCGTGGCAAAGAACTGGAAATCAATTTCCCTGGCATCTGTTAAGGGAGACAGAGTGTATACTAGAAAAGCATTGATCTAGGAGTCTGGATGTGGTTTTTTCCATCTGGATGACTTGGAACCTCTCATAAACTCTCATGGTTACAGCCAAACATTGCAAGAGTGATCTAAATAATGTTTTGGAGTATTATGTGTTAATTGTAGATCTTAACATTCTAGCATTATCACACTTCATGCTACTGTAACTCTGGAAAGTGCTAATAGTGGACAATAATGACAATAATGGAATGAAAATGTGGGAAAGGAAGGGGAATAATAGATGCACTTCTAATTTACTGCTTTTCTTAGGCTAAAGAAAGGCTTCATCCGTGCTAACCGCAAAGGCAACTAGCAGATCTGTTTGCTAGATGAATATTTAAATTTCTAGGGATGAAAGTCTATATGTAATTAAATCCCAAAGAATTTAGTTTGTTATCACTTCTTATTAGTGTGTCCTCTTAGTAAATGGGGAATGAGAATTAGTTATAAACATTCCAGTTGCTGATATTTACTATTTGATGTGTGTGTATTTAAAATATAAATGTGGCAGAAAGAAGGATTATTTATGTTCTCAGAGTTTGCAGTGGGGAGGCGAGTTTTCAAACATATATGCTACACATTCCAGATTTTTAAAATATTAGGTAAGTTTCTCTGTAATATCTTCAATTTCAACCCTTTAATCAACTCAATTTAATACAATATGCAATTATTGAGCAACAAAGATCTATGTTACCCCAGCATAAGAAATGTTAACACTAGAGGAAATCTGCTGCAGCTGCTGCTGCTAAGTCGCTTCAGTCGTGTCGGACTCTGTGCGATCCCATAGACGGCAGCCCACCAGGGTCTGCCGTCTCTGGGATTCTCAATCTATATCTTCCCAAATACAAATAAGCCATGAGAAAATCAAACCATTGTCTAGAATACAGATGTAGGTTTCTAAACATGATAAAATTATATCATCCACATGGTATGATCCCCTTTGTTTGTTAGGCGTTGTTACATCAAGCATATATAATCACAGCATCACAGATTCTGTGTGTGTGTACTCATATACACACTCAATCACACACATTTACTTTAAGGAGCATTGAGATAGCACTTTTTATAATTTCTTTGTATCAAAATAATAACATTATAAAGTAATTATGGTTAGTTATTTTCTAGATGAGGAAACTAAGCCCAGAGAAGTGATATAAACTTACCCTAGTTGTCAAAATTAGTCTATAAAAGATAGTAGCTTAACATCAATTCTATTTGAGGCCAAAGCCCAGACATTTAGTCAGTATATATGTGTGTGTGCATACTCCGTTGCTAAGTTGTACCTGACTCTTTGCAACCCCATGGACTGTAGCCTGCTCAGCTCCTTTATGCTTGGAATTTTGCAGGCAAGAATACTGGAGTGAGTTGCCATTTCCTACTCCCTGACTCAGGCATTGAACCCATGTCTCCTGCGTCTCCTGCATTGGCAGGCGAATTCTTTACCACTGAGCCAGCTGGGAAGACTGTAGTCACTATATATACACTATTTCACAATTTTTTTGAGGGAAAGGGTAAGCAGTGTTCATTATTTTCCTATTAATTTAGAAACTAATACAGTTCAGTTCAGTTCAGTCGCTCAGTTGTGTCCGACTCTCTGCGACACCAGGAATCGCAGCACGCCAGGCCTCCCTGTCCATCACCATCTCTCGGAGTTCACTCAGACTCACGTCCATCGAGTCAGTGATGCCATCCAGCCATCTCATCCTCGGTCGTCCCCTTCTCCTCCTGCTCCCAATCCCTCCCAGCATCAGAGTCTTTTCCAGTGATTCAACTCTTCGCATGAGGTGGCCGAAGTACTGGAGTTTCAGCTTCAGCATCATTCCTTCCAAAGAAATCCCAGGGTTGATCTCCTTCAGAATGGACTGGTTGGATCTCCTTGCAGTCCAAGGGACTCTCAAGAGTCTTCTCCAGCACCACAGCTCAAAAGCATCAATTCTTCGGTGCTCAGCTTTCTTCACAGTCCAACTCTCACATCCATACGTGACTACTGTAAAAACCATAGCTTTGACTAGACGGACCTTAGTCGGCAAAGTAATGTCTCTGCTTTTGAATATGCTATCTAGGTATTCTAAACTTAGAAAGGAAGATAGCTAAAGGTGTGGAATTGAGATGTTCTCTTTGAAATGGGCATGTTACAAGAGAAATATGATTAATCAGTGCTTGATTTACATTTTTGTTTTAAATCATTTAAAGTTTTAGAAATTCTTTATATAAAAATTAAAATAAATATTAATCAAGATTAATATTTTAAACTCTGGGTGGTAAAAATAGGAATAATTCCCATACTTTATACTTTTCTGTTTCTCTAAGTATCAGAAAGTCATTTTAAAGTTTAGAATATCCAAAGATCAGTCATTTATAAAAAACTATATTAGAATTATGATTGTCAGTAACCAATCCTATTCAACTTTCACCCTTTTTTTCTGAGGGAAACATAGCCCAGAGAGTTCAAGAGTTCTTATTGAAGATGTTTATTCAGTGTCTTAACTCAGGAATAAAATGTAGTCAAATAAAGGTATCAAACTATTATTTGGCTCCTGTTTGTTACTCACTTTTATTTGAAAACTCAGGCTGCTATTTGTTCTGTTCTGTTGTTTGTTTTGATTTTTTCATTCAATGTATTAAATGAAGCCTTTGGATTTTATGGGATAGGAAAATCCACTCCAAATTTGAAATAAGCTCATCCCTCCAAAAATAAATATTCATATCTTGAAGAGTAAACCAGTTTGTCTATTGCTAATTATTTAAGCCCCCAGTTTCAAAGATACTTCCTAGTATGCAATTGCAAGTCAACGGGGCTTTTGGTGTGGATGGATAGATTTGAGTATGATGGAGAAGCTGATGAAGAAGATACAAGTTGGGGATGAAAAGACTTCTCTGGTGGTCCAGTAGTTTAAACTCTATACTTCTACTGTAAGGGGCATGGGTTTGAAACCTGGTTGGGGAACTAAGATTCCACATGCTACACAGTGAAGACAAAATTAAAAGTAGGATGGATGGGCAACGCTATGTGATTTCAACCAGGAGGGAGATCTTTGCTGAGACAAGCCCTGTTGACTAGACGATACTAAGTGAGTGGGACAGTGGATAACTGTCTATGGGTCAGAGACATTTTGAACCAGAACTATCAAGAGCAACCTAGTTTTCATAAGAGGTGAAACATTATATCTTTGTACTTAGGATCTGTTGTGGTCCAGCTTTTCATGAAAAACTTTACAATCTCTATGCCAAATTCCCACTTCAGCTGACCATTCAGAAAAAGACGCACCTAGTGCTACTGCTGCTGCTGCTAAGTCGCGTCAGTCGTGTCCGACTCTGTGCGACCCCATAGACGGCAGTCCACCAGGCTCCCCTGTCCCTGGGATTCTCCAGGCAAGAACACTGGAGTGGGTTGCCATTTCCTTCTCCAATGCATGAAAGTGAAAAGTGAAAGGGAAGTCCCTCAGTCGTGTCCGACTCTTAGAGACCCCATGGACTGAAGCCCACCAGGCTCCTCCGTCCATGGGATTTTCCAGGCAAGAGTATGGAGTGGGTTGCCATTGCCTTCTCCAGTGGTGCTAGTATTTATTTTACAACTCTGAGGATGTTATCTGAAGGCTCTCATACTATAATATTAATAACATAACCAGAGAAATCCTCAGACCACCTCTCTTAAGGTATGGCAACAAGTTTTAGCTTTTCTACTTTGTACTTAGAGGTCAGATTTAGCAAATTATTGAATTGTATGCTGAAATAATAAGAAATAAGTTCTCCTATGGCACATAAAAAGGAAGACCATTACTTTTTTTGATGATGTGAACTTAAGCCTGCAATGAGTTTTCTCAGTAGTCATTTTTGAAAATAGGGTCTTTGACAGTAGTAAATAGGTATATTCACTTGATTTTCTCACCAATCTAGAAAGTAGAAACTTCAGACTTTTCAACGAAGGAAAATTTCTAAGTTAAATAAAATTCCAACTAATGATATAAAGAAATAAATTCATAAGTAAATATATGTATAAAATATGTAGACCGAGTATTATCCCAGCCAGGGTAAAAGCACTAGAGAAACCCGTGCTCCTTCCCTTTCCTTCATTTGACTGTTGTCTGGCTCAGTGCTTCCTCTCTACTTCCCCTCCTGCATCCCTCCTCCTCCAGCCCAGTGGATGTCTTTATCCAAGCTGCCTTCTCAACTAGATACGAACATGTTTATGATATTTGACAGTGTTTTAATTGCTTATAATCCCTGAGAAATAGTAACTGTATCAGACCCAAAAGCTGGATCACTAAATATAAATCTTATTGTCTTATCCTTTTCTTGTCTCGACTCAGAAGTTACAAAGTCCAGTACTAATTTTCAGTCTCCATTCTGTTAAAGCACATGTGACAGAGTATGTAGGTAAGGATAGTCTAATTAGGGGGCTTCTGGGAAAGCTATCACTATTCTGAGAAAAAAAAAATGGGCAGAAATGTAGCTACTGAAGTATTTATTCTGTTTTTCTTTATCTTCCAGTCCATGATATACAGGCAATGCTTGGAGCTGTAAAGACATCTTGAAAGAAAAGTGAAAGTGAAAGTTGCTCAGTCGTGTCCTACTCTTTGCGACCCCATGGACTATACAGTCCATGGAATTCTCCAGGCCAGAATACTAGAGTGGGTAGCCTTTTCCTTCTCCAAATTAGATAATGTGCTAAGGATGGGCCTTTTATAACATAACTGAAAATTTGTAACATTGCTCTATGATTTTCAACCTTCCTATTACACAAGAAACTTGGCCTCTATTTAAGCTACTGAGGGTAAAAGTGAACATCTTAGTTGCTCAGTCGTGTCCAGCTCTTTGTGACCCCATGGACTGTAGCCCACCAGGCTCCTCTGTCCATGGAATTTTCTAGACAGGAATACTACACTAGGTATCCATTCCCTTCTCCAGGGGATCTTCCCAACCCAGGAATCAAACTCAGGTCTCCTGCATTGCAGACAGATTCACTACTGTCTGAGCCACCAGGGAAACCATTTAGCCTATTAAGTACTTTTTTTTGATTGCTTGCAACTTGACATTTTCTTAATATAGTGGCCATAGTACTACAAAATGTTAAAACTGATAAGGTACCTAAAATTATTTTAATGGCCTTTCAAGGCAAAATGGCAGACTTTGTAAATATGCTTCCTTCCTTCCCTCCTACATCCCACTGAACCACAGTTAAAATACTCAAAAGGGAATAAATAGCATAAAAGTTCTAAGAATAGGAGTAAAGGGTAAAACACCAAAAGACAAGAAAATTTGAATAATTTCTGCAAGAGAGAAAGTAATTTGTATCTCAATGAAAAAATAAATCAGAGTGGAGGAACTGCATTCCCAAGAATCACAGAGATGGAAGCTTTTTTTTTTTTTTTCAGAACCTCATAAAGACTCCAGGCTTAAAGAAAGCAGGCATAGATATCAACATTTAATCCTTAAATGGCATTTAGTGTAATGAATTAAGAACAATATAGAAAATAGTTGAGTCAGCCTGCCAACAACAGTCACTCTATGCAAACAGACAGTAAAAGAACAATCTCTCTAGATATCTGATATTTGGTTCATAATAAGCCATAGGTAGTTGTCTAGAATGGAGCCCAAAGATTAGTGTATTTTTTAAATTCCCTGGGTCAGGTAGCTTAGGGGTAAGAACAGTTTGTCTAATGGGAAAGAGACATATAATCACATTTTCTCATATTGTATGATACATTACTGATGATGATAATTACCAAGTACTCTAGGGCTCTCTAGGAAACTGAGGGTAAAGGAAAGGATTCACTAATCCTGAACAAGCTCTAACTATACTGATCTCTTCTCTTATTCTTCATAACTTTATGTGTTATCCTCTTCTAAGCTGAAAAAGGGTTGAAGTTTGGCAGGAAGATGCTTCTGAAAAAACTGCATATTTAAAGTCATGCAAAGTAAAAGAGAATGTGGTATAGATAGGTAACTGCAGGCACTGGATGTAGCTGCAGCACATGGAATATAAATAATATGACAGGAGGAGTTACTAGAGCAGTTAATAGACATTATATCATATGAGATATCTGGGGAACTATTGAAGGATTTTATTCATGGGAGTGACATGATGGGGTCTGAATTTTAGAGAGATCACAATGAGCACAGCCTAAAAGGTGGCATGATCTGACATGACACAGTGTGGGGAGTTTTGCAAATAGCCTTAAAAGATATAAAATGACTTAAAGTATAACAATAAGAGGGCTTCCCCAATGGTGAGGCAGGTAAAGAATCTGTTGCAATGCAGGAGACACAGGAGACATGGGTTCAGTCCCTGCGATTGGGAAGATCTCCTGGAGAAGGAAATGGCAACCCACTCCAGTATTCTTGTCTCAAAAATCCCATGGATAGAGGAGTCTGGTGGGCTACAGCCCATAGGGTTGCAAGAGCCAGACATGACTGAGCAACTGAGGACGCAGGCACATGACAATAGGAGTTGACTGAGAAGGTGCATTCCGAGGAATTTAAGAGAGAGACTTAACTAGGCTTGATAACACAATGAAATGAGATGGGGTCAGATGATTGGAAGGAGCAGGGAAACCTATCAGAGAATATGAAAAGGAAAACATTTCAGTGAAGAGGATTTTGAGGTCAGCTTTTAAAATGCTGAATTTGAGATGACTAGAAAATTCATAGGAACTTAAGTTCTGAATTTCTCCCTTTCTCCTGAAATAAAGATCAAAGAGCTGTCATCTTCAGTCTCTACTTACTATAGAGAAGGCAGTCACTTGTATAAAACAATCCATGGAAATTATCAGATATATTATGAAATCCTTCAATTGCTCCATTTTTCTTTAGTCTTAGGTCATTATTCGGAGAAGGCAATGGCACCCCACTCCAGTACTCTTGCCTGGAAAATCCCATGGACGGAGGAGCCTGGTGGGCTTCAGTCCATGGGGTCGCTAAGAGTTGGAAATGACTGAGTGACTTCTCTTTCACTTTTCACTTTCATGCACTGGAGAAGGAAATGGCAACCCACTGCAGTGTTCTTGCCTGGAGAATCCCAGGGATGGGGGAGCCTGGTGGGCTGCTGTCTATGGGGTCGCACAGAGTCGGACACGACTGAAGCAACTTAGCAGCAGCAGCAGCAGCAGGTCATTATTGGACACATGAATCTACCTGTCAGTCATAAAGTAGAGAGATTCACTTTCATAAGTCACACAATCAATCTTTTCTCTTATCTAAACTGTCCTCAAACACAGGTCAGCAAAATTGTGCTTTATTTAAGGAGTAAGTCGGTCTTTCTCATGGGTTCAGCTCTTCCTTTATTGTCATACTCCAAGGGTGCCCACTTTCACCATTACTATTCAACATAGTTTTGGAAGTTTTGGCCACAGCAATCAGAACAGAAAAAGAAATAAAAGGAATCCAAATTGGAAAAGAAGAAGTAAAACTCACTGCAGATGACATGATCCTCTATATAGAAAACCCTAAAAACTCCACCAGAAAATTACTAGAGCTAATCAATGAATATAGTAAAGTTGCAAGATATAAAATCAACACACAGAAATCCCTTGTCTTCCTATACATTAATAATGAGAAAATAGAAAGAGAAATTAAGGAAACAATTCCATTCACCATTGCAACGAAAAGAATAAAATACTTAGGAATATATCTACCTAAAGAAACTAAAGACCTATATATATATAACTATAAAACACTGATGAAAGAAATCAAAGAGGACACTAACAGATGGAGAAATATACCATGTTCATGGATCAGAAGAATCAATATAGTGAAAATGAGTATACTACCCAAAGCAAACTACAGACTCAATGTAATCCCTATCAAGTTACCAACGGTATTTTTCACAGAGTTAGAACAAATAATTTCACAATTTGTATGGAAATACAAAAATCTCAAATAGCCAAAGCAATCTTGAGAAAGAAGAATGGAACTGGAGGAATCAACCTGCCTGACTTCAGGCTCTACTACAAAGCCACAGTCATCAAGACAGTATGGTACTGGCACAAAGACAGAAATATAGATCAATGGAACAAAATAGAAAGCCCAGAGATAAA
>SJYT01056341.1:3752-24604 GCA_006410635.1 Cephalophus harveyi
GAACACGACTGAGTGACTGATCTGATCTGATCTGATAGTTGATTTATAATCTTGCATTCATCTCAGTTGATTTATAATCTTGCATTCATCTCAGGTGTACAGCAAAGTGATTCAGTTATACATATAATGTGAAACAGCAATTATCACAAATAACTTCAAATTCAGCAGAAAGGGGGGAGGAGACTTGATTTCCTGACCTCACCTCTTAATATTCTTCCCATCTCACCACAGCCACATCTTAATTACATTATTATGTTACCTTATTTTTCATCAAAGGAAAACATCATAAATTCAGAACCATCTGACCAGTTCTGCTTCAGGGTGCCCAGGGACTTGTGGTTCCACTTTTGTTTATAAGTGAAGTCATTTAATCCCAGCTCAGGCAAAAATAAAAGCAGTGCACTAACAGGAAGTCACGGCCAACACCTGTACACAACAGCACAAACATGAATTACCATAAGAACAGCGTGTTTCTGAATCGTTGGTGTGATGAGTAAGAGAGAAGAAGCCAAACAGGGTCACGGTATTGCTGAAGGCCCGAGCTGAGTTATGTCTCCCAAACTGTTGAATTGTAGAAAGGCCTAGGCAAGGAGGGCTGCTGTGTTCCTAATCCCTGAAACTGGCCTGATGGATGCTGGAGAATCCATCTCTTGAACATCGCTGGCTGGCAGAGAACCATGCCAGCAGTCAGGGCCAGCTCAGTCTGGCCCTGCAATTAAAATCGGGGGGGAGGGTCTGCAATTAAAATCGGTAAACCCATATCCTGAACACAAAACGACAGCACCACCTTGGTAGGTGAGAGAAAGGAAGCACATTGTGCAGAAGGTGGAAGCTTTGTGGGGAGAAAGTAGTCTTCCCCTTGCTTCCTATAACCACAGTAACACCTCGAATCCAGTGGAGGTGGGAAGCCTTATCACCATCGCCCCTTGACTTACTGGGAAGATCAGCAAAGAACCCTCCTGCTTATGCCACTTCCACCTATAAGATCTAAGGATGTCACATGGCCTTCCTGAGCCTTAGTTTCTTCATCTGTATAGTGGGGATAGTAATGGTTCATCCCTGGTAAGGTTGATAGAAGGGTTAAATGGGATACTGCCTGTGTACCTTGCCTGCATACAACTAAGATATTAAAAATATGGTAGCTCTTCTTGGCCAAGAGGTAGTCAGGGAGGTGCTGTGGTCTGATTAAACAGACAGAGGAACTGCAGCCAGAAAGAGTGATTCATGGCCTTCCAGAGACAGAACCGAATAAACTCCTGTTTCATGGCCTAGCCTGACACACTGTCAATGTTATCTTAAAGATAATATATAAAAGAGGTAAGAGAGGCAAAACAGAACATGGAGCCTCCCACAGTCACTTCCCAGAGAGCTCATGTTGCAAACTGTCTCCTGCCTTCTCTTTGTGTGTGTGTGTGTGTGTGTGCGTGCATGCGCGTGTGTGTGTGTATGTGTGTATGACTGCATCGATTCTTAGTTGCAGCACGCGGGAGCTTGGTGTGGCATATATGGGATCTTGGTTGCTGCTTGTGGGATCTTTAATTGTGGCATGTGAACTCTTAATTTTGGCATGGGGGATCTAGTTCTCTGACCGTGGATTGAACCCAGCCCCCTTGCATTGGGAGCGTGGAGTCCTAGCTCCTGGACCACCAGGGAAGTCCCCTTCCTTGTCTTTTGAAATCATATGTCAGATTATGACACAACTCATGTTAATTCCCCTTTCCTTTCAGGAGAAATTCTGGGCTTGCTGCTGGGACGTTTCAGGCCCTTCAGCCAAGGGCCCAATTCCGCTGGCCGGACTTCCCTCCTGCTTCTTCCCTCGGTCAGTTCTTGGTGTTTCCGCCATATGGGTCACCCTACATGCCTTAGCACAAGTCAGAGCCTCTGTTCAGAACACCCTTTCATCTCCAACTCAGCCTTGAAGGTCAATTTCAATTGCTGCTGCCCCAAGAAGCTTCTTCACTCACTGGGCTTCACTTCACTATGGTTTCATGGGTGACTCCTCACACACAAGGACTCGGTGTCGAAACCCCGTGGATGGGATTGGATGGGATGGGATGAGATGAGAGAATCTTACAGTTAAATATCTTAAAGCCCTGGGTCCTGAATCAAGGCTAGCAGTTTGCTGAAGCTGTTGGTTTCAAGCAGGGATCTAGAGAAGTCTCTTTCTTTGGTCTGTTGGCCTTTCAGAACTTAGGAAATGTAATAGTCAATTCATTAGAAAGAAACATCTCAATCGTTGGTGATACATACAGGCTAACACTTATTTATAGTTGATTAATACTGGAATTCCAAAATTGAGAGCTCTCTGATTTAATTTGTTCATTAGAATGATAATACTGTTAAATCTAACTACTGCCTCCCAAAATTGCTGTGAATCTAAAACCAGTGGGATGATTCTGAACTGTGAGCTCTCTCTGAGTATTATCCTTTTGTATGGTCAGGGTCCTGACTTGTATATTTTAGACTTCATTCAAATTAGAAACTTATATTTACTATTGGGCTGTAAAACATTTTGAGTTCTATATTGGACTGTGAAAGTGCATCCTTATTGCACTTTTGAGACAATCGAGACACCAATTGAGAAATTGGGACACTATTGTCTCTATTGACACAATTGTCTCAATTGGGACACTAACTGAGAAAGTTACTTACTTTCATAGTAAATGCACTTTTTAAATATTATGATCTTCATTATATGAAAGGCATAAATCTTGCCAGACTTCATTTCCCTGGAAAGATATACAAACATTTGGATAGTAAAATGTATCTTTTTAATACAAAGAAAGGAAATTTTTCTTGCTCTTTAGAAAGGAAAACTATTTTTTTTCTATTATGTTTATTAAATATTTAACCAATTTAAATAAATAACTTAAGGTCTTAAGTGAAACATAGAATTGGAGACACTGAGGTCACAGATCCACCAAAAACCCTTATTTTAATTTTTATGCATAGCTAACTAAAATAACAGGAACTATACCATTACTAAACCATTGGTAACATTTTTATACATATTAAGTAATAATTCCTTAGAAATGTCTCAGAATTTGCCTCCCTTGCAGTTTAAGCAAGAAGCTTGTGTGAACATTTATATGCATGCCTAAAGGTATTTTGTTATCCTTGTCTGATTTTATGAGTTGAAACTGGTGGTTCTTGTCATCAGCTCCCACCTTGTCCCCAGAGAAACTCACTTAAATGCATGCCTTAACTCTCCTTCTCAGAAATGGGGGATGTGGTTAAAGTACCAGGGTTTACTTTCCTTGTCTTGTTTCAGTTTTTTAATTTTTATTTATTCATTATTTTTGGTTGCACTGGGTCTTTGTCGCTGCCTGCTGGTTTTCACTAGTTCTGGCGAGCGGGGCCTCCTCTCTACTTGAGGTGCGCAGGCTTCTCACTGTGGAGGCTTCTCTTCTCGCGAAGCACAGGCTCTAGGGTGCGCGGGCTTCGGTCGTTGTGGCGTACTGGCTTAGTTGCCCCGTGGCATGCGGAACCTTCCCAGAGCAGGGATTGCACCCGTGTCCTCTGCAATGGCTGGCAGATTCTTAACCACTGACCACCAGAGAACACCTTGTCGTTTTTAATCTCTCCCCAGGATGCATTGTAAATACCTTTACTCCTGACCTGCTATATGGACTATAATTCTTTTTTTCTCTCCCACCCTTTTCCCAACCTCAGTTAATATCCAAAGAAGTGACATCTGATAATCTGGGTGCTGGGGAGGTGTGTAAAGAAACAAATAATGCATGCAAGTACCAAAACTTGGCAAAATAAGAATGCGTCAGTAGGATGTAATTAATTGTCTTATTTGGGGAACAAGATATAGATTTCCTAACAAAAGTTCATCCGGTGGGTGAATGAATGAATAAATTTGTAAAGATATAAACAGGATGAATAAAAGGCAGGGTGAACTTGGGCTTGAAGAACAAGAATAATGACTGCTTTTATTTGGTTCAGGGCAGGAAGAACTACAAAGGCATGAGCCTGTTTGGGGTAGATGATATCATGTTTACAAGTGACAAAGAGAAAACACACCTGTTTTTTAACTTTGCCATTCTATCAAGGTTAATGATCAACACAATGCAAAACATGGGGATCAGGAAATGGAAGCCCAAGGTAGGGGAAGGAATGGGAAAAAAAAACAAACATCTGTTTTGAATAAGTTCATATCCTGGTTCAGTCAAATTGGAGGTAAATGGACTAGAATGCCTGTCAGTCATCTCTGAGGTATTATGAAAAACAGGAAGTATGGAAAGGCTCAAGGTAAGAAAACACTGCTCTAGACCCAGCCAGCCTGGGCCAGGGCCCCCATCCCCAGGCCTCTGGCTTCAGCCTTCCAGCCTCAGCTCCCTAGTAAGTGCCTTCTGTATCCCCCTTCACACCCCAGGCCCCGAGGACCCAGACCTGGAGTGGGAGCTGTTTCCCTCCTGGTGAAAGTCTTGCCACTGCCCAGCTCTCAGGCATGTTGGCCAGGTATGGCTGGGCTCCTGCAGGCCTCTGCCCACTGCGGGCCCAGCATCCCCCTAGGCCTGTGGGCCCCAGGTGCTGTCTGCCTCCCCCAGGGAGCTTCTCAGCCCCCATGTTGGCCTAGGACACTGCCTGGGCAGTCCATGCTGGCCAAGGCAGCCAGCCAGTGCCACCTGCTCCTGTTCCATCGGCCCCAGGCCCTGGCAGCTCCCCCCGACCCCCTGCCTCCACCCTGTGATTGAGCTCTGCATGTTCCACTAACTCATTGTAGGTGGCAGGGGGAGGAGTCTGGCTTTGGCTGCCTTGGAGGGCAGAACACTAAGCTGACCATGGAGGGCCTGCCATGCTTGCCCCAATAAAAGTAATTCCAACCTCAAAAAAAAAAAAAAATTAAGGAAAGAAAACACTGCCCTAATTGTCAAAAAAGGAAAGGAGGTGGAATCAGGACTTAACCTGGCAGCCTAGTGGTTAGGACTTCATCTTTTAATGCAAGGGGTTTGGATTAGATTCTGGGTCAGGGAGCTAAGATCCTACATACCTTTCGGCCAAAAAACAAAAACATAAAAGCAATATTGTAGTAAATAAAGACTTAAAAAAAAAAAAAGGAAAGAAGGTAGAATCTAGAAACTCTCTAGGGAATTAAGTGAATGTTTTGTGAATTCTTAGTCAAGCAAGTAGAAATTCACCAAGAGCCAGCAGTGGCTCACTGTAAATCATACCCAGCGATCTTTTATTTCCCCTTCCAATGGGACTATTGGTCGATCAGATTGGGGGTATGTATGTAGCAGGTATGGTATATCTGGACTGTAAAGAGCCATTAAATTTATAAAATGAAGAAATGCTGATTGAGTTAGGAGAAAGATTAATCTGTGACTTTTTAAAAGACAGAATCTAAAACATTATTGATTGAAGAATGGGTGACAGACTGAAAGAAAGCTTCTAAATGCATTCTGAAAAGCTTTGATCTTTAACAGTCATGTTCAGTGTTCATATCAGTGACTCAGATTCACACTATATGTCTTAATCAAATTTGAGATTTATAGAAAGACAAGTGATAGTGAGTTTGATGGTAGAATTAGGGCCCAAAATAATTTCAGCAAGGTGGAACAGCTGCCTGATGTCATCAAGGTGGAATGTCATGAATGGAAATGTACAGTCTTGCAATGATTGATGAGTATAGGAGAAGATCTGGGACACCCCTGGTGGTCCAGTGGTTAAGGCTCCGTGCTCCCAAGGCAGGGGGGCTGGGTTCAATCCCTGGTCAGGAAACAAGCTCCCACATGCCACTACTAAGACCCGGCACAGCTAAAAAAAAAAAAAAAGACTACTTTTGCTTAAAAATTGAAATACAGGAGAAGACCTATGGGAAAATGAAGTCGTTTTCATAAATCTGGGTAAGAAGATCAGGACTAGAAATGCATGAAAACATCGGTGTGGTCTTTCTGATGATGAGGGCTGTCTGGCAGTGGACAGAGGTGGTACGGTGCCTGTCACTGGAGCTATCAGAGCAAGCAGGCTGAAGAACCCCCTACAGACAGTGCTTTCCTGGACTGAATAAGGGTTGTTGTGCTCAGTGGCTCTAGCGGGGGCCAGGGCCAGGTGTGGCCAGGGGTCCTCTCCCACGCGGGCTAAGCCGGCGCCAGCCACAGAGAGGAAGGCAGCAGAGGGGGCTGGAAGGGCAGGCTTCCCGGGCCCAGGCCCTCTCTTCCTGCATATTCTGTCCTCCAGCCCACTGTGGGGTTGCCCCTTAGTGCCCATGAATTTCAGGGCGGGCGGTTCTGGAAGTTTTGGTCACTGTGTATTTCTTGTCCCTGTAGCTATCTTCTTTGACCATTAGGACACCAGTGGGACCAGAGCAAAAGGGAGTGGGGGCAGGAGGTCATGGGACAGCAGGGCCACCATATGGGCAGAGTAACTGGGATGCACAGGCGGTCTGTTGGCCTCAGGGCCCAATATGGGGCAGCCATCGGCAGGGGGGGACAGCTGACCACGAGCTGACAGAGCCTGGTCTGTGTTAACGTGTGAGGGTGATGGTAATGGAAAGAATGAGACAGGAGGGAATTGTGAGGTAATTACTCCTTGACAGCCAGATAAGGAAAATGAGATAATCCCCAGCAGCGGGGACAGTGATGAGTGCTCATGAGCTTTAAAGGCAGAGAGCCTCAGGGCTGAATCCTGGCACTGCCCCTAGTCAACTGCGTGTCCAGGGGCAGGTCATTTAACCCCTTGAGTCTCTCTTTCCACTCCAGCCTGAAGGGCACAGTATACCAGCTCTCATGCTGTCAGAAAGATAGTGGATTCTCAGGCCTGATGGAAAGCATGTGTCTGGCATGGAGGGAGTCTTTTGGTCTTATTTTGTTTTCTGACCTTGTCCTACAGCATGTAGGATCTTAGTTCCCCAACCAGGGATCAAACCCGTGCCCCCTGCAAAGGAAGCATGGAGTCTTAACCACTGGGCCACCAGGGAAGTCCACAGAGGGAATCCTGAAAGGAAGCTCATCTGGGCTCTTCTCCCTTCCCTGGCTTCTATGTTCTCCTTTTTGCTTTTTCATTTATTTTCTCAACTGTGATAGACTGGCCAAAGCCAGTGCCCTATTTCTAAGCAGGGTTGGGGCAAACACTCCCATAGGAAAACCTGACAAAGATGATAGGTGGGTCCAGGGTTGACAGCTCCATGGCTGGCGGATCAAGGCCACTAGTTGTCCTTCCAGGGCCATTGAATTAATAGAATATCTCCTTGTGCAAGAGATGAAATATCATCTCCAGAAAAATGGTGGTTGTACCTAACAAGCCCCCTACCCGTCAAGGAAACTGCCTGGAGCTCCAAGGGTGTTAGTTCAAATGAGATTGGTCTGTGTTTCCTATTCACACGGGCTTCCCAGGTGGCACAGTGGTAAAGAATCTGCTTGCCAATACACGAGACACAAGTTTGATCCCTGGAGTAGGAAAGGTCCCCTGGAGTAGGAAATGGCAACCCACTCTGGTATTCTGGCCTGGAGAATCCCATGGACAGAGGAGCCTGATGGGCTACAGTCGATGGAGTCACAAAGATTCGAGCATGACCGAGTGACTGAGCACGCACATATGCACATGGCAAGTCATGCTTAGACACTAACCATCTTCCTTGGGGCAGCAACCATTTAGGCCAAATTTCTTGCTCTTCCACGTCCTCTCTCTTCTCAGACTATCCCCATATTCCTTGCCCAGTGGACAGCAGCGCAACTACTCTGCTTTCCTCCACTCATGAACATTCTCTGTTTATATTGAGTTGGCCAAAAGATTTGTTACATAAGATCTTATGGAAATCCCAAACAAACCTTTAGGCCAACTCAATATTTTTAGGAGGATCTTGGGAAAAATACACCCATGTTTTGAAGAAACAAAACCCTAAATCCAAACAGATGCATGGGAGTCAACCTTCCCAGTGTGAGAAAACACATCAGAACAACACTAGTATGTGCTGCAATTAATGACGGAGAGCTTCCTTTACACTCTATACAAGCCTTATGTCTTCCATTTTCGGGGCACTCATAGGGCAAGAGTACTTGTACATGAAGTCATAAAATTGCCCCCTGCCAAATGAGAAGGGTGTGGCAAGCTATTTAGAAACAATGGAGAAAAGCAAAGAGAGAAGCTAACTAGATTCTAGGTGCTTTGCAGGTTTCTGGGGACCAGAGCATAGTCACTCTAGCCCTGGGAAGCACTAGTCAGCCTGACCCTGAGTGTCTGATGGTGAGCCTGGGTCCCAGTTGAGGGCAGGCCTTGAAGTGCTTGTGGGTGGATATAGGTATCATGTGCCACTGTTTGACCATCTTCTCTACAAGTCACAGATTTGACTCTTGGCATGTCAGTTGTTAGATGGTTTTTATTGTTGTTTTCTAACACACATTTCTCCAGTGATTTTTTTTTTTCTTTTAAAGAATGGATTTTGAAGAAAAAAAAATTGGGGGCAAAGATGTATAGGATAGAAAATATTGATTATACGCAAACGTAAGCTGTCTTGCTAACTGTTTTATAACTACAACTAGTACAGAGAATGTCCTGTACAAGACAATAAAATTTCAAAGATCGAGCCATTTTCTTAGGCAGAACTGAAGATTTCGATCTTGGGTATTTGGAATTTAGCCTGCAGTCCTTGTGTTCGGATGGATAACAGGGTGTGTGGGGCACAGTCCATGCTCTGAACCAGATTTGAACAGAAGAATGGCCACCTGGCACAGGTAGAAGTAGATGAAGCGTTGGCTTCTTATGTTGTGTAATTATAGTTGTTCCTTCCCATGATGCTGTGTCAAGTGGGGCTGGACTTACTGTCAAACTCCTTGACATCATACTTTTTCCTCTCACCTGGCAACAGGAGCTCAGTGACCCTCCTACCCACATGTCTCCTTAAATTGTTAAAAATGTATCTCTTTAGAGAAGGAACTCTAGCTCTCCCAAGTATGTCCTGTCTCCTCACTAGCTCAGCTTCCTGAGAGAAACCCCACTTTCCTTCCAACCCCACTTTCCTTCCAACCCCACTTTCCTTCCAGTCTCTGTTTGTTTGGGCTTTTTAAAAAAATGTTTATTTATTTTGCTGCATTAGGTATTATTTATGGCATGCAGATTTTTTATTTGCAAATGTAGGATCTAGTTCCCTGACCAGGGATCAAACCTGGGCCCCCTACATTGGGAACGCAGAGTCTTAGGCACTGGACCACCAGGGAAGTCCATACAGTCCCTGCTTTTTGCTGAGCTGGTTGGAGGAGATTTCTGTTCTTTTTGCCTAAAGGAAGGAGAGTCTGAAAAAACAGGATGGGGCATAGTTGCTTCCTGAGCCTGGGGCAGCAAAAAGATGCCTGTGGGTAGGAGGGGGAAATTGACTTCACTGAAGCAGTACTAGAAAACCCTTTGAAATAGCTGAGGTGTGGACAGAGGTAGAATTTGTTAATTCCAAGTTTGACCATCATTCCTTTGTTCCATGATTAGAAAATGTGGGTTGACCCTTTAACCACAGGGTTCCATAACTATCATTGGAAATGCTTTTCATCTTATTTTCCTGTTTACCACCTCAGCTCAGCCAAGAGAAAACAGCCCATCAGTGACATTCATATTAACGTGGGTCAAAGAGACATGTGAGTAATGTTTGGCTCTAGGAAAGAATGTACAATAATGATGAGAGGGATGTGAGTAAATTATTCTGACAGTGACTCAGTCATTCCGCTGCCCCACATGAATCATTTGTAGAGGCCAAACAAGTATTAATACAGAGATGTGTCCCAAACACAGGGACAGATCTGACATTCTGTAATAGCTCTCTTTGTCATTAATGGTCCAAAACAGATGAGTTTTGGAACATGTAATTTTATTGCTGAAATCAATCAAGGCTGGCCTCGAGCCAGGGCTTAGAATAGCTGTTGCAACTGTCTGGCAGATGGAGAGATTGTTGCCTCAGGACTCCTGGGCTTGCCCTTCTGTTGGCCCAGACTCAAACCCAGTCCCCAAGCCTCTATCTTCCACCGCAGCCCACGGGTGCCTAATTCCTTCCCTACAACACTGAGGGTCACAGCTCAGACTCAGCGTCACCACACCTTGGTGTGATGTAGCTTGGGCTCTCTCAGAAAGTAAACCAAACAAACAATTATTTTTCCATGGTCCACAGCACAGTCTGAGTCATAAAGGCCACCAGTCATTTCGAGAATTTTCCCCCTCTTTTGGGAAAGGATCCAGGCTTGGCTACGTGCTAACATCTGTCACTGCCCTTACTGTGGGGCACTAGGAACCTCCTGGAAGTCTGTGTCTTGTTAAGAGCGCTGACCAAGGAGGCTGAAGTTCAAGGTTCTCACTGTAGTGGTGCCGTGAATGGGCTGTGTGAGCCAGGCAGGGCTCCACATTTCTCTGGGCCTTATTCCTCCAACTATTTTGGGCTCAATTTGGGCAGGAATTGGGGTCCTGCAGAGATGCTTCAGTTCACTTCAGTTCAGTTGCTCAGTCATGTCCGATTCTTTGCGACCCCATAAACCACAGCATGCCAGGCCTCCCTGTTCATTACCAACTCCTGGAGTTCACCCAAACTCATGTCCATTGAGTCGGTGATGCCATCCAACCATCTCATCCTCTGTCATCCCCTTCTCCTCCTGCCCTCAATATTTCCCAGCATCAGGGTCTTTTCAAATGAGTAAGCTCTTTGCATCAGGTGGCCAAAGTATTGGAGTTTCAGCTTCAACATCAGTACTTCCAATGGACACCCAGGACTGATCTCCTTTAGGATGGACTGGTTGGATCTCCTTACAGTCCAAGGGACTCTCAAGAGTCTTCTCTAACACCACAGTAAGTTTATTGTGATTCACACAGTCAAAGGCTTTGGCATAGTCAGTAAAGCAGAAATAGATGTTTTTCTGGAACTCTCTTGTTTTTTCAATGATTCAGGGTCTCTGCAAACTCTTGAGTCAAATTTCATTAAAAAATGAAAATGGCTTTAAACAAGAATAAAAGATAGTAAGAATAATCAAGCAGATCCAGTGTAATCTTAACCATAGGAAGTATGAACATATGAATATATATTTACATGTGAACTTCTTTTGTAGCCCTGGGAAAAATCTTGTCAAAACATCTCAGCCATGCATATATTGAAATCTCTTGTACATGTGTATTGATCTGGAAGCTTGCCACTCCTTGCTGGTCTTGTGTGAAGGTCAAGGCTATGCATGTGTCTTAGCACAGCTGCGTGGACCTCACTGGATTGAAGGCTGAGCCAAGTGCAGATGCATCTTTACAGTTATTCTCACCTAGGTGATAACTTGATAACTAGTGAATTACGAACATGTTACAACATGAAAATACTGTGTTATAGATAAGCAACGATTGTCCATTCTTGGTGCTGATGTGTGTGTATATTATATATATACACACACATGGATATATACATATACATATATATATATATATCTTCAAGCTTTCAGTTCAGTTCAGTCGCTCAGTCATGTCTGACTTTTTGCGACCCCATGAACTGCACCACGCCAGGCTTCCCTGTCCATCTCCTGGAGTTTACTCAACCTCATGTCCATCGAGCCAGTGATGCCATTCAACCATCTCATCCTCTGTTGTCCCCTTCTATTCCTGCCTTTAATCTTTCCCAGCATTAGGGTTTTTCTGATAAGTTAGTTCTTCACATCATGTGGCCAAAGTATTCAGCTTCAGCATCAGTCCTTCCAATGAATATTCAGGGCTGATTTCCTTTAGGATTGACTGGTTTGATCTCCTTGGAGTCCAAGGGACTCTCAGAAGTCTTCTCAAGGGTCTATTGAACACCACAGTTCAAAAGTATCAATTCTTTGCTGCTTAGCTTCATTTATGGTGCAACTCTCACATCCATACATAACCACTGGAAAAACCATAGCTTTAACTAGATGGACCTATATAAGCTTTAGGGATGTTTTTCTCAAAGTGTCTCCCAAGATTGACAGAAGAGCTATTAAAAGACTGGGACCATTAATGACATGCAGCCCAGTTTCCTAGATCTTGAACAACTCAAACAACAAGTTATTGAACATGATAGAAAATGTAACTGTCATCTAATGACCTAATTTCAACACAATCTTCTTATTCATACATTTTTGAGTTATAATGAGCAAAGGTTATACAATTGCACTGAAAATTTTTATATTGATGAAATAGGATATGTTCCTGTTTTATAAATATTAGGATCCAGGGTAAGATTTAGTTTGAAAGAAGACAGATAGTTCCTACTAGAAATGTCTGCACTCTCCTAGGGGAATGATCATTCCTACCTTACACTCTCCTTCCAACTAAGGCCACCCCATAAGAGGAGGACACCTATCTGGTGTGATTGAGGCCACCAGAAAGGTCCTTGCTATTGATGTGGTTTTCTTTACCAAGAGGTAAAGCCCCTTTTTTCCCTGGTGAGGCTGAATAGATATCATTGCATGCTTCTGGATGGAATGTTCAGAGAAGTAGAAATTCACATGAGGTGGCAAAGACTGATGTCAGAGCCTTTCCAGAGAGTAGGTTGTGGCTGCTGGGGCAGCTCCCAGGTACATAAAGGAGGTAAAAGGGGGAATTTGAAGGAAAATGGAAGCTGGAGTTTTTGGATTTCCTCAATGGTTTTGGCAAGAGAATTTTTGCTCTAACTCTAGAGAAAATAATTTGCTGATGATTGGGGTGGGAAGGCTCAGTATTTATAACATATCAACTATGAGCTCGTGGTCGTAGGGGACATTCTTACTTTAGATGTCTGAATCCTCACAACAACTTTGCAGGATAGTTACTGTTACTTCCAAATAATAGGTAAGGTAATTGAGATGTCGAGAGACTAAATACTTTGCTCCCAGTGGTCTGCCTGGTAAAAGATGTGCTTCTTCCAGCCCAGCGTTTCTCATGATGTACTCTGCATATAAGTTAAATAAGTAGGGTGACAATATACAGCCTTGATGTACTCCTTTTCCTATTTGGAACCAGTCTATTGTTCCATGTCCAGTTCTAACTTTTGCTTCCTGACTTACATACAGGTTTCTCAAGAGGCAGGTCAGGTGGTCTGGTATTCCCATCCCTTGAAGGATTTTCCACAGTTTATTGTGATTCACACAGTCAAAGGCTTTGGCATAGTCAGTAAAGCAGAAATAGATGTTTTTCTGGAACTCTCTTGCTTTTTCAATGATTCAGGGTCTCTGCAAACTCTTGAGTCAAATTTCATTAAAAAATTAAAGTGGCTTTAAACAAGAATAAAAGATAGTAAGAATAATCAAGCAGATCCAGTGTAATTTTAACCATAGGAAGTATGAACATATGAATATATATTTACATGTGAACTTTTTTTGTAGCCCTGGGAAAAATCTTGTCAAAACATCTCAGCCATGCATATATTGAAATCTCTTGTACATGTGTATTGATCTGGAAGCTTGCCACTCCTTGCTGGTCTTGTGTGAAGGTCAAGGCTATGCATGTATCTTAGCACAGCTGCGTGGACCTCACTGGATTGAAGGCTGAGCCAAGTGCAGATGCATCTTTACAGAGTTATTCTCACCTAGGTGATAACTTGATAACTAGTGAATTACGAACATGTTACAATATGAAAATACTATGTTATAGATAAGCAACGATTGTCCATTCTTGGTGCTGATGTGTGTATATATTATATATATACACACACATGGATATATACATATACACACATATATATATATCTTCAAGCTTTCAGTTCAATTCAGTCACTCAGTCGTGTCTGACTCTTTGTGACCCCACGCCAGGCTTCCCTGCCCATCTCCTGGAGTTTACTCAAACTCATGTCCATCGAGCCAGTGATGCCATCCAACCATCTCATCCTCTGTTGTCCCCTTCTATTCCTGCCTTTAATCTTTCCCAGCATTAGGGTTTTTCTGATAAGTCAGTTCTTCACATCATGTGGCCAAAGTATTCAGCTTCAGCATCAGTCCTTCCAATGAATATTCAGGGCTGATTTCCTTTAGGATTGACTGGTTTGATCTCCTTGGAGTCCAAGGGACTCTCAGAAGTCTTCTCAAGGGTCTATTGAACACCACAGTTCAAAAGTATCAATTCTTTGGTGCTTAGCTTCATTTATGGTGCAACTCTCACATCCATACATAACCACTGGAAAAACCATGGCTTTAACTGGATGGACCTATACAAGCTTTAGGGATGTTTTTCTCAAAGTGTCTCCCAAGATTGACAGAAGAGCTGTTAAAAGACTGGGACCATTAACAACATGCAGCCCAGTTTCCTAGATCTTGAACAACTCAAACAACAAGTTATTGAAGATGATAGAAAATGTAACTATCATCTAATGACCTAATTTCAACACAATCTTCTTATTCATACATTTTTGAGTTATAATGAGCAAAGTTTATACAATTGCACTGAAAATTTTTATATTGATGAAATAGGATATGTTCCTGTTTTATAAATATTAGGATCCAGGGTAAGATTTAGTTTGAAAGAAGACAGATAGTTCCTACTAGAAATGTCTGCACTCTCCTAGGGGAATGATCATTCCTACCTTACACTCTCCTTCCAACTAAGGCCACCCCATAAGAGGAGGACACCTATCTGGTGTGATTGAGGCCACCAGAAAGGTCCTTGCTATTGATGTGGTTTTCTTTACCAAGAGGTAAAGCCTCTTTTTTCCCTGGTGAGGCTGAATAGGTATCATTGCATGCTTCTGGGTGGAATGTTCAGAGAAGTAGAAATTCACATGAGGTGGCAAAGATTGATGTCAGAGCCTTTCCAGAGAGTAGGTTGTGGCTGCTGGGGCAGCTCCCAGGTACATAAAGGAGGTAAAAGGGGGAATTTGAAGGAAAATGGAAGCTGGAGTTTTTGGATTTCCTCAATGGCTTTGGCAAGAGAATTTTTGTTCTAACTCTAGAGAAAATAATTTGCTGATGATTAGGGTGGGAAGGCTCAGTATTTATAATATACCAACTATGAGCTCATGGTCGTAGGGGACATTCTTACTTTAGATGTCTGAATCCTCACAACAACTTTGCAGGGTAGTTACTATTACTTCCAAATAATAGGTAAGGTAATTGAGATGTCGAGAGACTAAATACTTTGCTCCCAGTGGTCTGCCTGGTAAAAGGCAAGACAGAATTGAAAAGCCTGGTCTTTGCTTCACATTCCACATCAGGGTAGAGGATCGAGCCTGTAGCCCCTTTTCCCTTTGTGGGACTAGGAGGAGAATGTGCTTCCATGACATTGGAGGTTTGTGAACACAGCCAAGACGATAGCCACCAGATGAAACTGGAGGATGCACTGTGGGAAGGAGCATGTTGGCACTGGGGTTTGCCCTTTGCAGGGAATCTCATGGCAGTCTGAGCTGAGTCATTCCTCCTGGTTTCAGCTGGAAGACGTGCAGATGAAGCTCCTAGCAAGGAAGAACTGAGGGGAAAAACAGGATGAATGAGAACCTCTGAGCCTATCCTCACGGAACTTTATATTTGTTACTGATTGACAATAGTCATAACAAGTCCTTCTTGCCTCCAGCTGATTCTAGCTACTGATTTAACCAGGGCGTTGTAATGTGGCTGCAGTTCTGTGCACAAGGCTTTTGAAGCTGTTCATTCCGTCTGCTGGCTTGGAGCTCCGGTGGGCAGAGGCTGTCCCATTCAGCACCCTCCCCACCCCAGCACCTGACGCACCAACTCTCAAGGACAGTGACCCCCTGCAGAGATGGGCCTAGAAAAATGCACTGGAAAACAAAATCTCTATCAGTAATTTTGTTATCAGACAATCAGGGCTGAGACTCACTCATCTAGTACCTAATAGGTGGTCAATTTATTTTTCTTGAGCAATTTAGTAAATGAAGATTGAATGTCACAGTGGCCATGGAAATGCACCATAGATCTCCTGCCAGCAGTGGGATAATTACCTGAGGGCCCCAGCTGTGGCCTTTTTGAATCCACCACAGTGCTTGCACAAGGCCATGTGTCTTGTGGGCTGGTTTCCTGCCAAGAACAGAACATGGCGAGGATTCTCAAGGTGTCCCATTGCCCTGAGACACGTGGCTCCTCTAATGGGCAACTGGCTTGAGGACACCCTTCTTGCCTGTTACGGAGTGAATTGCATTCCCCCAAAGTTCATATATTGAAGTCCTAACCCCAGTACCTCAGAATATGACTTTTAAAAGGTAATTAAGTTAAAATGGGGGCTCCCCATGTGGCTCAGTGGTAAAAAATCGGCCTGCCAATGCAGAAGATGTGGGTTTGATCTCTGGGTTTGGAAGATCCCCTGGAGAAGGAAGTGGCAACCCACTCCAGTATTCTTGCCTGGGAAATCTCATGGATAGAGGAGTCTGGCAGACTACAGTCCATGGGGGGCTACAGTCCATGGGGTCAAAAGAGTTGGACACGACTTTGTTATTAAACAAAAACAAGGTAAAATGAAGTCATGATGGTGGACCTTAATCCAATATGACTGGTGTCCTTATCAGAAGGGGAGATCAGGGGGATTTCCCTGGTGGTCCAGTGGCTAAGACTCTATTTTCCCAATACAGGGGGCCTAGGTTCGATCCCTGGTCAGGGAACTGGATCCCACATGCTACAGATAAAAGATCCTGCATGCTGCACCTAAGACCCAGTGCAAACAAACAAATCTAAAAAAGGAAGAAGAGGATGTTATGATATAGACCAATACAGAGGGAAAATGAAGTACAGACACAGGGGGAAGACAGGTGTCTACAGGTCAAGAAGAAAGCCCTTGGAATAAAACCAATCCTGCCAACACCTTGATCCCAGAAACGTAGCCTCCAGAACTATAGGGAAATTTCCATTCTTTAGGTCTCCCAGTCCATGGTCCTTTGTTGTGGCAGCCCTAGGAACCTGATTTCAGTCTATCAGAAATGTTCTTAGAGCACCTGCAGTCTGAGACCTTTCCTCCCCCACCTCCCAGTGTGGCCTTTCCCTTCACAAGTGACAGCCCTGCTTTGGGGTCTGGAGTCTGTCTCCCATCTCCCTGGGCTCCCACTGTGCCTTTTCCCTCACAGGTGTTTCCCTCAATAAATCTCCTGTATGTCTAAGCCCCTCTTGGCATCCGCTTCTCAAAGGAACTGACCTATCACAAATGTGATATGTAACATATTCCTGAGATTATTTTTAGACTTTAAAAAAATAATAATTTATTTATTTATATTTGGCTGTGCGGGGTCTTCTTGCTGAGCAGGCTTTTGTTGCAGCGAGCAGGGGCTACTCTCTAGTTACAGAGCAGGGCTGCTCATTGGGGTGGCTTCTCTTGTTGCAGAGTATGGGCTCTAGAGCGTGCAGGCTTCAGTAGTTGCAGCATGCGGGCTCAGTAGTTGTGGCTTATGGGTTTTAAAGCATAGGCTCAGTACTTGTGGCTCACAGGTTTAGTTGCTCTGCAGCATATGGGATCTTCCGGGATCAGGGTTCAAACCCATGTGCCCTGCCTTGGCAGTTGGATTCTTTACCACTGAGCCACCAGGGAAGCCCCTAAATTTTTAAAACATTTATTTTTATTTGTTGGCTGCACTGAGTCTTAATTGCAGCATGCAGTTTCTTCAGTCTTCTATGCAGCATTCAGGGTCTTTAGTTACTGCCTGTGATCCCTCTGTTCCAGCATGTGGCGTCTAGTTCCCTGACCAGGGATTGAACCTGAGCCCCCTGCTATTGGGAGTGCTGAGTCTTAGCCACTGGATCACCAGGGAAGTCCTCACATTATTTTAAAATAAGCTCTAATAGTAAGTGACAGGTTTTTGGGTGGAAAAAAATGTATTTTACACATCAGTCTCCCTTGCCAGTATAGACAGGTTTTTAATGCTCTGACCATGTTTTCTGCCATGGTCCTCTGGGCAACACAGCTGTCTTCGGGCTGCCTACTTCTGCCTGGGAAGGGAAGGGAGGTAAGTGACCCCCATCTCATAAGACTATAGCTGACAGAGCTGGAAAGGACCTCAGAGATGATCACTCAATTTCTGCCCCTTACCTCCATTTGGAGAGACCAAGCACCCACATGGTTAAGTGTCCTGGTGACTCACCAAGGTCACAGAGCTGACAAATGGCTCTTATTGACATTTCCATGAATGTGGTTTTTAGAAGTAAATAGATACTGTTATTTCAAATGACATGTTTGGATCACCTATGAGTTACTAGTCACTTCTACTGGTTACCTGTGGTCCTGTTGATGAAATTCTGGCTCTCTAGTCTCACATGCAATCAGAAGGAAGGATGCATTTTCCCCTTTCACCAATACCTGGGGCTGTTTCTAGGTACAAGCTTCTGACAGCATGCGACGGGGTTGATTTTTTATGAGCTGTCAGAGAAGATAAAGCCTAGCTCAGTAACTGAAACCCACAGTGCACCCACATCAAATAGCAAGGCCTGCCTTGGGCTGGCAGCAAGCTGGATAGGGTCTGCCTGCCTCTTCCTCCATCTGTCCCCAGCAGATCTCATGTGGCATCGCCAGCAAACTGGCTGAGCCTGTCCTCATCAGCTTGGGGTTGTGGAGGCAGAGCGTGGGGCTAGAGCTATACGGCAGAGGCTCTGCTTGAGTCCAAGGCCTCCTACCAGTCTTCTTTGTTCAAAATCAAGTGAATGGCTTGTGCTATTAATATGGGGATGAGTGAAAGTCACTCAGCCGCATCCAACTCCTTGCAACCCCATGGACTACACAGTCCATGGAATTCTCCAGGCCAGAAAACTGGAGTGGGTAGCCTTTCCTTTCTCCAGGGGATCTTCCCAACCCAGATCTCCTACACTGCAGGCAGATTCTTTACTAGATGAGCCACAAGGGAAGCCCAGCAATACTGGAGTGGTAGCCTATCCCTTCTCCAGCAGATCTTCCCGACCCAGGAATCAAACTAGGCTCTCCTACATTGCAGGCGGATTCTTTGCCAACTGAGCTATCAGGGATGCCCAAGTTGCTCAGTCATGTCTGACTCTTTGTGACCCCATGGACTGTGTCCATGGAATTCTCCAGGCCAGAATACTGGAGAGGATAGCCTTTCCCTTCTCCAGGGGATCTTCCCAACCCAGGGATTGAACCCAGCTCTCCTGCATTGCAAGTGGATTCTTTACCAGCTGAGCAACAAGGGATGATCCTAATTGTTAGGGGAATGGAGCATCCTCTGTTTTCCCACACCTCTATGAATCAGGAGGCCAATTTAGGGCTGACTTATAGCCTGGTGGCTCAGATGGTAAGGAGTCCACCTGCAATACAAGAGACCCAGGTTTGATCCCTGGGGTCAGGAAAATCCCATGGAGAAAGGAATCTTCTCCAACCCATTCCAGTGTTCTTGCCTGGAGAATTCCATTAGTAGAGGAGCCTGGTGGGATATGGTCCATGGGGTCACAAAGAGTCAGACACAACTGAGCAACTAACACAGGAACAGGTATAGGATAAGAAGGGCTTCCCTGGCGGCTCAGCAGTAAAGAACCCATCTGCCAATGCAGGGGATGAAGATTCGATCCCTGGGTTGGGAAGATCCTTTGGAGAAGGAAATGGCAACACACTCCAGTATTCTGGCCTGGGAAATCCCATGGACAGAGGAGCCTAGTGGGTTACAGTTCATGGGGTCACAGTCAGACATGACTTAGCGTCTGAGCATGCACACACATAGGATAAGCACACCTCACAATTCCTGAGTTCCCAGAAGCCCTAGGACCCAGAAAGTTTCTTCTAGAACTTCAAAAATTTCTAAGGCAATGGTGAGGCAGAGCCTCACTCCCCAAGGAGGTAGTCCAGACACTGTTATAAAAGTTACTTATTAATAAAAAACAAAAAATGCAAGCAGGTGCTCACTTTGGCAGCACATATAGTAAGATTGGAACGATTCAGAGAAGACTAGCCTGGCCCCTGCATGGATGACATGCAAATTCCTGAAGCGTTTCATTTTTTTTAAAAGCAGCCAGCCTGCAGGCTGTAGTTTTCTGGTTCCTTTTTTTTTTTTTTTAAAGTGCATTAAAATATTATTTAACTTGCTGAGTTTTTGGTGCCCTCTTAAATTTTACACCCAATGCAAGTCTCAGCTTTGAGATACCTACTGCTTTCTGTCCAGCATCTCCTTCTCCTTGGTACCAGGACACCCAGTTTCTTTGGAAAATTACCCTTGTCTCTGTTCTTTCTTACATGGTTTGGGTGGGATTGACCCCACCCCTAATCCAGGAATGGGCTGTGATTGGCTTAAACCAGTCAATATATCTCTTTCCCATAGGCTGGTTGGTTCAAAGGGAGGGCAATTAAGCTTGTCCAGGGACTTCCCTGGTGGTCCAGTTGTTAAGTTTGATCCCTGATTGGGGAACTAAGATGCTGTATGCCACAGGGCCAAAAATATATACACATTTTTTTAATATACATTAAAAAAGGCTTGCCCAGGAGGAGTGACCTTGGAATTAACCTGGGAATGCGGAGCCACAGATACCTTCTCCTCTTTAGGTTTGTGGTGAAAGGATTTCTGATCAGAGATTGCTGGGAAAGGAGCTTCCCTGGTGGCTCAGACGGTAAACAATCTGCCTGCAATGCAGGAGACCTGAGTTTGATCTCTGGGTCAGGAAGATACTCTGGAGGAGGAAGTGGCTACCCACTCCAGGAGGAGCCTGATGGACTACAGTTCATGGGGTCACAGAGTCAGACACAACTGAGCAATTAACACTGAAAGTAAGCTTGAAGCTCTGGGCCACTCTCTGGGTCCTTCTAAAAGGATGAATCCAGGGATAAATGCAGGTTGTGTGAGGTCTGCAGCTTATACAGTTTTGGTGATCTCTTTAAGAAAATGAACAATAATTATAAATACATAAGTACCTATGTGAATATTTAATTTGATATAGAAAAGAAGACAAATAATAATCTAGAGACAATTGACAAATACCACAGACATAACAAAATCCTGATAAACAGCATGAAATTTTTATGAATGAATATTTGACACACTT
>SJYT01056341.1:27360-45904 GCA_006410635.1 Cephalophus harveyi
TGACCTGGGGAGTTCCTCTTTTGATATCCTATCATTTTGCCTGTTCATACTGTTCATGGGGTTCTCAAGGCAAGAATACTGAAGTGGCTTGCCATTCCCTTCTCCAGTGGACCACGTTCTGTCAGCCCTCTCCACCATGACCCGCCTGTCTTGGGTTGCCCTGCAGGCATGGCTTGGTTTCATTGAGTTAGACAAGGCTGTGGTCCTAGTGTGATTAGATTGACTAGTTTTCTGTGAGTATGGTTTCAGTATGTCTGCCCTCTGATGCCCTCTTGCACCACCTATCATCTTACTTGGGTTTCTCTTACCTTGGGTGTGGGGTATCTCTTCACGGCTGCTTCAGCAAAGCACAGCCGCTGCTCCTTACCTTGGACATTAATTTAATAATATCAATTTTATAGAGAGGAAAAATAGGTATTCTTCCCTTTAGTAAGAATTATTTAAATATTTTACTATTGATAGTTTGGAAAAGTTTGTTTCGGCATTATAATTCATTAATGATAGTGTCATGGAACATTTTTAGGATTGCTGTCAAATATGGAAAGCTTAAGCTTCACTAGCTTCGTGGTAGACCTACCTGTTTTTTAAATTTTTTATTTATTTATATTTATTTATTTATTTATCTGCTCTGGGTCTTAGTTGCAGCACTCAGGATCTTTGCTGCAACGTGCAAACTCTTAGTTGCAGTATGTGGGATCTAGTTCAATTCCCAGACTGAAGATCGAACCCAGGCCTCCTGCTTTGGGAGCACAGACTCTTAGCTGCTTAAGCACCAGGGAGGTCCCTAGACCTACCTCTTATCTTACTCTTTTGCTCAACACAAACTACATATTAGATGATGTCTTCCTGCCTCTAAAGATCTCTATAAGACTTAGTTCAAATTTCTATTTCAGGCTTTATTAAAAAATACAGTGCCCTTCCCAAGACTTCTACAATTTCTGAGTAGGGTCTTATACACTCATGGTAGTGGTTTTAGGGGAGCCCAACATCTATTCTCCCTGTTTCTAGTAACAGCATTTTTGGTCTTTTCTTCCCCCTGTATTGGTGAAATACACAGTGAAATGGGTTGCTGATGTTTAGTCACTGAGTCGTGTCCAGCTCTTTTGTGACCCCATGGACTCTAACCTGCCAGGCCCCTCTGTCCATGGGATTTTCCAGGTTTGAAGCACCTGTCCCATATATAAAACCTCCTGGCCACCATCTTTGGTTCTGGAATGGGCATGAGCCTCAGTCAGAATTTATGATATTCAGTGAGTCTTTTGTTGAAACTATTGGGAAAGAGATGTTTGCTGCCTCCTAAGAAAGTTTTAGGTTAAAGTATTAAAAGTGTCCAAGTAATTGCAGGATTGTGTGAACTAGTTTGGAGAAAGGAAGAAAGCTGGGCTAAATTTAGCCTTTTTTGCTCCTTTGTAATATTTTGGAAAATATTACAATCTAACATGTTAGATTTTTATCTAACACCTTTGTTAGACAGATGGATGTCATAGTTACTACCAAAGGAAAGAAGACACCAGAAAGGGAACTGAGCAAAATGAGCAAAAGACTGAGTTTGATTCTCTTAAGTAGAAGACATACAGATTCTTGACTTTTAAGAATAAATAATGGGCCCAGCCAAGGGTAGGACAAGCTAATCTCTTTATAGCCAAAAGTTTTCATAAACCTTAACCCAGTGACCTATTTATTTTGAGTAACATTTAGTATATAGAGTGTTTGAGTTGGGAGAACCCTTCTTAAAAGGCAGGGCTTAGAAATATTAGGATTTCAAATATTAGGATAAAAAATAAAGTTCATATGCAGTGGGAGCTTGGCTTGTTATTTTTATTAATCTTGTTTCTCAAAGCTTCAATGACACCAGGAATCCCCATATATAGATAGATAGAAAGAACTCATAACAGAATTAGTCATTCACCCATTTGATCTCCCATGCGACTTGACTCATTCCAATCATGAAAGCCCTTTTTAAAGTCTATGTATCTCTCTCTTCCGCTAGACTTCAAGTTCCTTCAAAAACTCTTTCTTGTATTGCATTTTTCCCCAACAATGCTTGGCCAGATTTTGAGTCTCAATTCTTTCCCTGGCGTGATTAAATATCCCTGGACAAATTATTTTAACCTTTATGAAAGGTGTCAGCACATGTTTCATGCAGAACATATGCTCTTCCCTCTGAGCAAATGAGGCTGAGGGAAAAAAAAAAATGATGATTCCCAGGAAACCATTAAGAATACGTGTGATAAGAATCCAAGAATTCTGCATGCTTGGCCCAAGCATCTTACTTGCAAATCTTTCTTCAGCTAAGAGAAAGCCATTGCTAGAACTCATCTTCAAATCCAGGTTTTTCATGTTTGACAGGAGAACTGTAACCCATAGCAACTCCTCGCCATGATGGATAGAATGCTATACCAAAGGAACCATGTGGCTGGGCTTTATGCACAGCTGATTAAATATTTGAGCAACTCATTTTATAATGTGACTTCACTAAGTGCATACTTATCACACCAAATCTATTGGCAATTAGAGGGCTCAGAATCTCCTTGAATGCAAAGGCATATCCTTCACTGCTTAAAATAGAAAAATCAGTAACCCTCTCCTGATGGATGCAAATAGAGATGTTGGGACATATGCCATTTTTTAATGACTCAGCCAGAGACAAGTCCCTGTCAATGGGACTCCTCCGAGGTTGCCCAAATGTTACATGACAAGCAGCTGTAAAGCATGATTTAGAACTTGTATTCTGGTGGTAAAACTGAGTGAGTGTGTAGCTAAGGTTAGGATTTACATTCATGTTAAGCTTCTGGCGAGCAATAACTGCCTTTTGAGTTGTCCATAGCTGCTTCACTTCCTCTGACGTCAATGAATTAGGCAGACTTCCTTCTAAACACATTAAAAAAATAAAAGAATCTAATGAGTTAGAATTTTCCATTCACTTGAAGCATACTGAGTCATGACCAGAATTTTTTTTTTTTTTTTGGTAAATGGAATAGAATGCCATAGAATAGAAAACCTCAGCATCTTTCACACATATTAAGAGCAGGAGTGTTCTATGTGTGTCTTAGTTTCATGCATGAAATGTATTATTATATAAATGTGTTACTTATTGTGGGTCATAAGGAAAAATTGAAAGCTACTGGATTTGAGGGTGCAGGATCTTTGTTTCCCAACCAAGGATCAAACCTAGACCCTTTGTGGTGGAAGCTTGGAGTCTTCACCACTGGACCACAAGGGAAGTCCTAGGACTCTTGTTTTTAAGATGACTTAACCATCATCATGGATCACTTTACCATCTTTATTTGTTTTCTTCTATTACCACAAATCTTTCAGTGAAAATTAAATACTGTCACAGCTCATTTTGGTAATAACATCCACTATTTGTTGGATACCTACTACATCCCTGACATTGTGGAAGTTGCTTCCCAAAACTTATTTGCAAGCTAAGTTTTAATATTCCTATTTTAGCACTTAGGAATCTAAGGTTTAAAGCTGATCATCGGGGACCTCTCTGTTGGTCCAGTGGCTAAGACTCTGCACTCCCAGTGCAGGAGCCCAGGTGTGACCCCTGGCAATGGCACCCCACTCCAGTACTCTTGCCTGGAAAGTCCCATGGATGGAGGAGACTGATAGGCTGCAGTCCATGGGGTCACTGAGGGTCAGACACAACTGAGCGACTTCACTTTCACTCTTCACTTTCATGCATTGGAGAAGGAAATGGCAACCCACTGCAGTGTTCTTGCCTGGAGAATCCCAGGGACGGAGGAGCCTGGTGGGCTGCCATCTATGGGGTCGCACAGAGTCAGACATGACTGAAGTGACTTAGCAGCAGCAGCAGCTGCAGGGTCCTAGATCCCCTACACCATAGCTAAGAGTTCTTATGCTGGAAACAAAGATGGGAGATCCAGCATGCTGCAGCTAAGACCAGGTACAGCCAACTAAATAGGTAATTTTCAAAAATTAAAAAAATAGAGCTGTTCATTTGGTGTGTCCACCATCACACCAATGGCAAATATTTCACTTTGGGACTCACCTTCTTTTCCTTATGCACATCATTTTAATGAAAAAATGATAAAAGGATAAAATGATTTTAAAATCTGCTAATTTGGGTTTAGAAGAGATTTAAACTCTTTGGACATGGTTGTTGGAGAATTTGCCCTGCACACACAAAGATCTGGGATAATACTGGGCAAGATAGAGGCAAAAGAATGGATAGCCAACTGCCCACACTTCCTTGAAACTGACTCAAATGATCTAAGGAAGATAAAAATAGAAGACACTGAGCATCAACTCTGAAGTCAGAGAAAGTGTCCTCTATATGACCAGCTTGGAGGAATTTCTGTCACATGTTGTCACCCAGGACTGAATCACAGCTCTGTTTACTGAGAAAGTGGTACTAAGTCATGGAAAATCTTAGTAGCCTCCCCAGTCCCTGGCTTAGATATCCTTAATTTGGAGGGTTGATAAACTGCCATCTCTACCTCTAATCTCCTCTTTTCCTCCTCCTCCCAGATCTTCATTCAATGCTTATTAACACAAGCAAAGAGATCTCCGGGTGGGTTTGCCTCTCCTGGGCTTTCTTGCTCTTAAAACACTTCCTTCTATTGGCTCCTTGTTTTCCCAACTCCTGTGTAATGTATTCCTTGCCTGAAAGCTCCATGATTTTAAGTACTCAGGGTCATTTCTGTCTTCCGGGTTAGACCCTGACTGAGTCACCCTTCTCTGAATCCCAGTTATATTCAGCTGGAACTCCTTGCTTCGTGTCTGTGTGCATACATACTCAGTTGCTCAGTCACATCTAACTCTTTGAAACCTCATGGACTGCAGTCCACCAACTCCTCTGTCCACTTAATTTTCCAGGCAAGAATACTGGAGTGGGTTGCCACTTCCTACTCTGGGAATCTTGTTGACCCAGGGATAGAACCTGAGTCTCCTGCATCTACTGCATTGGCAGGAAGCTTCTTTACCACTGAGCCAGCTATGTGTTTACCTGAAGATAAGTATGGCCGAGTGAGTGGGTAAATAATAAAATGTCTGAGAAATTACCTACATGCAGGTGAGATGGAGAATGTGGGCTCTGGATCTCAGGTAACCTAGCTGTAAAGCAGCATCATGACTGCTCTCCAGGTCTGAACCCTTGATGGTAGACTCCCATCACCTCCTGGAGCATGGCACTAGCTGGACCTTGCTAAGCAGGGGAAGGAAGGAAGTGCTCCCCCGCCACCTCCACTGCCATATACTTAATTCCTGTCTAATGACTGTACAGCAAATAAAGGTCTTGCCTGGCTGTAAAAAGGACAAAGATCCAAAATACTCAGGGGTTTCCAGCTAAAGTATATTCTTCACCTGGCCTTGGCAGTTGGTATCTTTGATTTTATAGCAAATAAAATGGATCTGGAGATAAAACTCACAAATAAGAAAAACCTACCTATACTTATAACTTTATTTTCATTTTTTTTTTTGCTGCACCATGTGTCATGTGGGATCTTGATTCCCAGACCAGGAATCGAGCCCACACTCCCTGTGTTGGAAGCAGAGTCTTAGCCACTGGACCACTCCAGGTAAGTCCATAACTTTATAAAAGTAATATGATACCACAACTATGTGTGCGTGCTAAGTCATTTCAGTCGTGTCTGACTCTTTGTGACCCTATGGACTGTAGCCCCCTAGGCTCCTCTGGCCATGGGACTCTCCAGGTAAGAATACTAGAGTGGGTTGCCATTTCTTTCTCCAGGGGATCTTCCTAACCCAAGGAATTGAACCCACGTCTCTTATGTCTCCTGTATTGGCAGGTGGGTTCTTTACCTTTAGCACCACCTGAGAAGCCCACCACAACTATAATGGAGAAATAAAAGAAATGTAACAATGATGAAATTTATTTCAACATTTAAATGGTAGGGAACCACTTCACTAAAAGACAGTGAATTGATCAGATGTTTGTATGTATACCTAATAAATGAGTCAGGCTTTAATAGAATAAAACAGATAAGATATCATCCAAAATACAGGATATAAGGGAGAATAAAAGAGCAATAGTAGCTGGGGAAGTCACTGCAGGAGGAACTTGTATGAGGATACATGTTAGCAGAACAGAGTCATTTATCTGAGATAAGAGAAAGTGGGAAGTAACCTTAGCTGAAGTAGGGATAACATGCCAAGATAAACTACATACTAACATAGTGCAGAAAAAGAGGAAGTGTGACATCATCTCCCTAACAGACTCAGGCTTACTTAATGGACTCAGACTTACTTATAAATATAGTATCAGTTGTTGGTTTTGTTATGAGATTAACTGAGGAGGAACTGGGTTTTATGGAAAACTTCCTATTTTTAAATCCTGCCACATGTTGAGTTTTTTTAAATTCCATCTCTAGTGCATGAGAACAACTTTGGAGACTGTATACTTCAGTAGGTGATGAAGGGTAAAAGACTGGAAGAAGAACCATCATTCAGGAGTAGACATTGAAGGTTATTAGTAGAGTAAGATGGAGAAGAACCCAGGCAATCCTAAATGTTTAATTGCAATACTAGGTTTCTTATCACTTCTAAAAAATTATAAATAAGTGATAGCAAAATTGTGAATATTAAGAAAAAGTTTTACTAAGAAAATTCATGATGTTTATATATAAACATATGTCAACATATAGCCATATTTTACGGAGAAGGCAATGGCATCCCACTCCAGTACTCTTGCCTGGAAACTCCCATGGATGGAGGAGCCTGGTGGGCTGCAGTCCATGGGGTCGCTGAGTCAGACACGACTAAGCGACTTCACTTTGACTTTTCACTTTCATGCATTGGAGAAGGAAATGGCAACCTACTCCAGTGTTCTTGCCTGGAGAATCCCAGGGATGGCGGAGCCCAATGGGCTGCCATCTGTGGGGTCGCACAGAGTCGGACACGACTGAAGCGACTTAGCAGCAGCAGCAGCAGCAGCCATATTTTAATACGGAGTAGGAAATGGCAACCCACTCCTGTAATCTTGCCTGGAAAATCCCATGGATAGAGGAGTCTGGAGGACTCCAGTCCATGGGGACATAACTGAGCATATTTTAATAACATTTGGATATAAATCTGTTTAAGAATCTGCTGAAGGGAGTCTCAAATGTCTTTAGTTACATTTTTATATGAGATAGTTATTAATACAGACTAACACAGTACCAAATCAGCAAGTGGACTGATTCTCCACAGTGATGAACAACTTTTGATATATTTCTGAACAAAACAAATGACTGATTTCCATAGTATTTATACTCATGAAAAAAATCAGTTTCTGTTAAGATAAATCCAAACTGACTTCAAGTTACATGTGAAGATAGAGGTAGGTTCTGTGCATGCTTATTTGCTCAGTCATGTCTGACTTTTGCAACTCCATGGACCAGGCTCCTCTGTCCATCGATTTTTCAGGCAAAACTAACTGGAGTGGGTAGCCATTCCCTCCTCTCAGGTTGGGAGATCCTGGGATTTTCCCAACCTAGGAATCGAACCCATGTCTCCTGTGTCTCCTACATTGTAGGCAGATTCTTTACCCACTGAGCCACCTAGGAAACCCCAGGCTCATATAGTAATAAAGAGGTTTTTCCCCTATGTGGATACCTGCTGGAACATTTAATAGTCATGCCAGACTTGGAAAAATTCTTCCTTATGTGAAACTATCAAATTGCAGGCCACTTAGGATTCCCAGTATGTCCACCACAGGTGGACAGTGTTCCTATGTCACTGTGCTGACCAAAATCCCTTCTTCAAATTACCAAAATACCTCCTAAGATATGATATCGTCCCATTAAGCACCACTGCTTCAGTCATGAAATGAGCTTACCTGACTCTTCCCCAGCTGTTCTATCAAGAGCTTGCCTCCCCTCCCCACTCCGATGCCGGGGTGACCACAGGGGCTGAGCTGATGCCTGTTGTCCAGTGCCCGGCTGATGTGGCTTTCCTGGGACATGGCCCAGCTGCTGTGTGTGGTACTGCATACAGGGCGAGCAGCACGTAGTCCACCAACTGGGATGTGAGCCAGGGAGAGGGAGAAGGAGAGGTTTCTATCACATATCCCATCAGAGGATACGTCTCGACTCCTAATCTTTTACCATGAACGTAACAACAGCTTATTCAGCAGGATTCCTCTTGCTCGAGGAGGGTGAAGGTCACTAACTTTCTCAGTTCTAGAGACCTCCCAACCTACGACTAAGGAGTTAAGGAGACAGGTCCGGGAACGATCGGGTACACTACCACTACCACTGCGGTAGGATATTTCATGATTTTCGGTGGGAGTTCTACGAAGTCATCCTTTTACGGTATTATCCGACTAAAACAACATTATTTAGGTGTCTAGACATCCCAGATGTCGCACTTACAAGGGGAGGGGGTGGGAGCGAGTTTGGAAACCCGTCGGGACCTAAAAAGTCAGACATACTTAGTCCGGTACCGAGGAGGACCAGTGACGACTAACATTAGTAAGACTGTGACTTAATTGAGTCGTTTACGGATACTTAGAGGATGATGCACATTCCGAGATACGAGTCGGGACTCTCCTTTTGTATTTTCCCTAATAATTCTGTCCCGGAGAACTCCTTGAGTATTAAATTCAAACACTTTTCTTTCACACGACGCGTAAAGGGACCGACGACGAAAACCTAATCATTGAACTCCATCTATTGAACGACTTTAAATAACGTCTACCAAAAGGTTATCCTTAAGTTGACCAGAGGATGGTCATAGAATCATTAACACACTCTATACTCCTGACCCTCTTTCTTAATTATGGAATCTGTAAAATTTTTAACCCCGTATGTACTGAAAGAGGATGTATTTGTATTAACGAAACCTTAGACGTAGAACGGTCTTTGACATTTGAGAACGGAACATTCTCTAAGTCAAAATAGAACTCCGGTCAACCTTCTCAGTGAAAAATCTCAGACGACTCGTAAAAAAAGATCACTAAAGACCATTCGACGAAAATAAAAAGTCGACTGTTCCGTGTAACCTACACTGGAAGGGTCCCTTTTTGACGTTCGATTTTTTTAATATACGGAAATTAATCAAGAAACTGTATTTATGTTTTTAGTATAAAAGGGAAGTTAAGACAAGAGTACTAATTTCACGTGATTATTTCATTTTTTTGGTGAGTCGTTCAATATTCTCAAGTTCCTGATCTTGTCATGACTGAACAAGTGTAAGGTCTGAGATTTACTACAGTAAATTTAACCACCTTTTTTATTGTATTGAAGTTCTTTTTACATAACTTAGTCCGTTATGTTTAAACTGTTTTCTATGTTTTCTACATAAAGTTTATTGAACGTGTAGTAATAGTAAACGGGTTCTAGTAATTTTTCTCTTTAACTTTAAAATACATTTACACGATGGTATCGTAATGTATGGTACTTTACTCCCGTTCCAAAAAACTTCGTATAAGAAGAGTTCAGAACATTTTGACAACTTGCATTACTAACAGAATAGCTTCATCTCTTCCCAAATAAAAACTCTTTAAGGAACTCTGGAGGAAAAGAAAATTCAACAAGTTACCACAACTTAGAATTAAAAATGTTTCCCGGGTGGCTCAGTGGTAAAGAATCTGCCCACCAATGCAGGAGATGCAGGTTAGATCCCCGGGCTGGGAAGATCCCTGGAGAAGAAAATGGCAATCCACTCCAATATTCTTGCCTGGGAAATCCCATGGCCAGAGGAGTCTGGCAGGCTACAGTCCATGGGGTCGCAAAGAGTTGGCCATAATAGTCGCACCCTTATTAGCAACTAAACAACAAAAAAGCAGAATAAAAATGAGGTTATAAAATTATCAGTGATATGACTCACATTTTAAAGTTTGTTTTGTATTGACAGAATACCTTCTTTACTTTTTGCTGCTGGTGGTTTCAAATTTCCAAGTTGATAAACATAGTAATTTTTCCTTCAGAAGAAATAATGGCATTTGGTTATTAATAAAGTTATGTTCCCATGTGTAACAAAGTAAGCCTATTTTTATGTACTAGGGGTGGGTATTGGAGGATGAACATCTGTTGTTTTTCCCTGGCATCCCTGTGCTCTCTCTCCTGGGATAGCACCCCGTTTCTTGGAGGAACTGGCCCTCCATCACTCCATGAGGTTTTGGTCCCACTGGCAACAGTGGTACTCTTCCTTGGCCATGGTGATTGGTCCAGGGAACATCCTATGCCTAGGCTATGCCAGTCAGAGACTTCCCTGGGAGTAGTGTTGCTCTTCTTTTCTCTGAGGTTATTAGGCTAGTTTAATATACACTGAAGATGTTGGTAGCCATGGCCTCCACCCATGATTTTCTCCAATACATGGAAGAAACCTGATCACTGTAGGAGAACTAGAGATGGAGTGAGAGACAGAGAGAACCATAGATGGGTTGCTGTGGTTAAATATCTTTTGATGATCCAAGTTCCCATCCTGCTTGACAATACCCTGTGCACCCTTATTGCCAGCATATAGCAGTCATCTCAACCTTGTTCCCAACTGTAAACAATATTAGTAATAGGAGTAACAGTGAATATTTACTGAGCTTGTTTGTTTAAGCTGTGCTAAACCCTGTAGTCCCAGTGTCTTATTTTATTCTTAAAACCACTCCAGAATTATTATAGCCTTGCACAAATACTGCCGCAAGTTTAAAGTTGAGAAAACAGACACAGAAAAGTTAAGAAATGTGTCCAAGACTACATTTTCTAGAGACAGAGCTGACATTCGAAGTTAGGAAGTTGCACTCCACAGCCTCAGTGAGGTTTCCAAGATTCCAAAATGAGAGATGCAGACACAGGAATTCATGCCTCCTCCTTGAAGCCCTCCTGCATTACAGAGGTGATATTAAATTCCCTATTATCTCAGCTTTATTTACCCTTATAGCCACTTCTCCAAGTGGTTAACATAAGAGGCAACACAGAGTGTAGTTAAGAGTCTAGGTTCAAATTCTAGCTTGACCTGTTCTAGTGACCTCAGCTTTAGTTTCCTCATTTGTAAAATGGGGATAAAAATATAGTACCTCACTCTTGACGTTGTTGCATGCATTAACATGGTAATATATGTAAGGCATTTAGGGAAGGAGCTGTCTCTTAGTACGTAAGTGTTAGTTGTTATCCTAATGTTCTCCAAATGTTTTTGATGTCCACGTTGCCTCTCTGGGTAGAGTTTAAGGTTTGTGAACCCTGAGTCCCTTGTCCCTCTAGCATCCTCCAAAGAGGCTGATGATACATCACACAGTGTGTGAGGAGGAACACCGAGTAGGCACTTATGGATTAAATGCCTATGGGTGAAGCCTGCTATTTTTTGACTCAGTGTCCTGTCTCATAAGCATTATTAAGGATGCATAAGGGGGAAAAAAAGGGCTTCCCTAATAGCTCAGTTGGTAAAGAATCCACCTGCAATGCAGGAGACCCCAGTTAGATTCCTGGGTAGGGAAGATCCCCTGAAGAAGGGATAGGCTACCCACTCCAGTATGCTTGGGCTTCCCTTGTGGTTCAGCTGGTAAAGAATCCACCTGCAATGTGGGAGACCTGAGTTCGATTCCTGGGCTGGGAAAATCCCCTGGAGAACGGAAAGAATACTCCAGTATTCTGGCCTGGTGAATGCCATGGACTATATAGTCCATGGGGTCAAAAAGAGTTGGACACAACTGAACGACTTTCACTTTCAAGGCAAAAATGCTCATTTGGAATTTTGCTTTTCATGCCCTATATTCACATTATCTGTGACCGTGGAAACCTACATTAAATGTTGTTGTGTTAGTCGCTCAGTTGTGTCCAACTCTGTGACTCCATGGACTGCAGCTTGCCAGGCTCCTCTGTCCATGGGATTTCCCAGGCAAGAATACTAGTGTGGGAAGCCATTTCCTTCTCCAGGGGATCTTCCTGATGCAGGGATCAAACCCAGGTGTCATGAATTGCAGGCAGATTCTTTACCGTTTGAGCCACCAGGGAAGCCTTGTGTTTCTGCCCTATAAAATCAGAAGATGTGAAACTCAGACATACTTCCTGGGAAGTTCCCCAGCCCTGGCTCAGCATTTGAAAGCCTGACCTTCTTCCCAGCAACCATCCAGCAGGTGGTGGCTTGGGGAGGACCAGGGAAGGGAGGGAACTGGAGAGGAAATATGAGCTCTGAGAAAACAGTCGTCTCTTTCAAAATATCACCAGCAGAATGAGGCGCGTCACATCCAGCTGACATTTTCATTTTATTGAAGAGATGCAAACAAAGGGCTGTGTAAGGGCTTCAGCATTTATTGAATCAGGGTTAATAGCCCTTGGGGCTTTACTTAGCGAAATCACAAAGATCACTAGGCTTACGTTACTAGAGTCATCTTGGAGATGAACAACTTTATTATTTGTCAGCTGGCGACATCCATTAGTAGGTAATTTATCTCTGCAAATTATGTGCTTGAGCTTAAAGTGCCAATTTCAAATGAAAGAAAGAACAAAGCATTGGAGGTGGATTCAGAACTTGGATCTTCTACCTGTACTTGTGTGACAATCCAGAGTCTTCTATGTAAAACAGATATAACGGGTGGATTGTGGTAAGAAGTTGAGATAATATATGGCAAGTATCTAAACCGTGCCTTGAAAACATTTGGTGCTCAAAAAATAACTTCCATGAAAGAGATGATGTCAAAAGGCAATGGACAAAATGGCTGGGTTGAATGTTACCAGATTTTCATTCAACAGTTACTTCCTAATCAAACAGATTTGGACCAGGCTATATCCAATTTAAAGATTCAGATGCATGTGTGCAGGCTAGCTAAGTTGCTTCAGTCTTGTCGGACTCTGTGCCACCCTCTGGACTGTAGTCTGCCAGGCTCCTCTGTCCATGAGATTCTCTAGGCGAAAATACAGGAATGGGTTGCCATGCCCTCCTCCAAGGGATCTTCCCAACCCAGGGACTGAACTCACATCTCTTATGTCTTCTACACTGGCAGGCAAGTTCCTTACCACTAGTGCCACCAGATACATACTTTAAAAATGGAGTTTACCCCCTTAAAACTAACATTTGAATGGATGTTCAACTGGCCTCATTACTGATAAGTTTCTCTTTGTATTTTAACTGGTACCTTGTAAATATAGGGCTTTTGAGTATAAGAAAAAGTTTTAAAATAGGAATAAGATGAGTGACAATACCTTTTTACCACATTCATGGCAGACATTATTGCTCAGTTACAGTTTTTCTTTTCCTTGTTGCTGAACCCAAATGTGGTTTCTCTATCTTTTTCAACATATTGCTCCAGATAGACTTTCCTAATTGATCACATTTGATATTTGAAATAAATTCTATTTGTCATCCTGGCTTAAATTGGGATAATTGTAGAAATAATAGAAGCCTATGGGGTAAATAATTTAGCCAGGTGGGCCCTATGTGCCCCTCAAATTAAATCACAAACAACTGTCTATCAGGTTCAACTCAAGTGGACAAAACCATTAATCCATCCTTCTTTATGACTCTGATTTTGCTGGTTATAATATAGTGAGGGGTTTTGTTTTTAACTATTTGATTAATTTATTTACTTGGCTGCACCAGGTCTTAGTTGCAACATGCAAACTCTTAGTTGTGGCAAGTGGGATCTAGTTCCCTGACCAGTGATTGAACCCAAGGCCCTGCATTGGGAGTACAGAGTCTTAGCCACTGGACTACGAGGGAAGTCCCTAAAGTAGTTTTTATGTAGAACTACTGGTATGGATTTGAATCAACACAACATGTTTCCTTTGAGACCTTGCTGTGTGTAATACCTGGAGTTATCACCAATATGACAGTGCAGAAAGCACAGAGGCAGTCTGCAGAGGGATCTGGGGGTGGTGGTGCCAAGTGCATGCTGTTCCCTTTCTGTCATCAGAGGAGCAGGAAGGATGGACGGAACCTGCTCATGAGAGCCCACAGCATGCTGGAGGCCCTCACTGGAGCTCTTGCCTACACCAAGGCACACGAAGTTATTCTCCAAGCCAGAACTAACGGTGTGGAGGCTTGAGGTAGACTCTGATGGTGACCTAGAAGCCAAAGTATTTCTCATTATCCAAAATTTAAATGTTTAGCTTGGAGGAAAAGTTAGGTCCAGAGGTTCATACCATCCCCTAGGAAGCTCCTTTAACATTAGCGACTGGTGCTCTGGCTCTACTGGAGATGGGGACCAGAGCCAGTAGGGAAACCAGCAGGTCAGAATGGCCATGGATTTGTAAAGTGTACTCTTGAAGTCCGAGGGATTCCAGGAGGATTCTGGAAGCAGTTATGGGAGTGAATAGGAGGCTGACAGGCAGGGCTTGAAACTATGTCCAGATCCTTGACATATTTCTCACTCTCTCTAGTGCTTCTGCCCTGAATTCGTGTCTGTGCTTTCATCCTCATTGCCATCTAGTTTATTTTCAATGCAGTAGCTACAGTGAGTCTGTTAAAACAGAAGTCACGTTAGGCAACTCCTTGACTCAGAACCCTACAGTGGTTTCCCCATTTCACTCAACATAAAGGCCAGATTCCTGGGCAGACTCTTCAAGGCCTTTACCTTGAAGGCCTTCCTTTACCTCTCCAATCTCTTCTCCCGTTCCTCTCCTTCTCGCCCACTGCCTTCCTGCCACCCTGGTATCTTTGCTGTTGCTGCCTTGTGCAGCTGTGCTTCCATGCAGAGCCTCTGCTCAGGCTACTCCCTCTCCTGGGTGCTCTTCTCCCAGACACCTACTTGGTGGTTTCCTCACTCCCTTCTCAAATATTTATTCAAACCTCACTTTCTTTATGAGAACATCTCTGACTTCCTTCTCTATTGCAATTTCTCCCACATCAGATGGGCACTCTGGATTCTCCTTCCTCTAGTTTACTTTTCTCTTTCCTGTTTTCTTTATCACCTTTTATTTATAGCATTGTTTCACCATGATTTACCAACATACTACATATATTTATTATATGTTGATTTACTCTGTTTATTGTTTATCTACCCTCTTGCTGAGAAGGAAGTTTCATAAGGGCAGGGATATTTATCTGTTTTGCTCACTGATGTTTTCCAGGCAGTTAGAACCCTGCCTGACACATAATAGGATTTCAAAAAAACATTTGTTGAATTAGTGTATGAATAAATGAATGGGCTTTTGGGGCCCTCACCTCTTCATCAACCAGAGCAACGTCATCTTTAAAATGAGCATTGATGTTAGATCTCTCTGTAAGATTTCATTTGCAGAGTCTCTTCATAAAATTTCATTTGAAAAAGTCCATTTAGAAACCACCACTCTGGTCCATTGCTCCCTTTGCGTATATTAGGGAGACAGCGCCCAGAGAAGTCACTGGTCTGGTTAGAGCAGAACCGGAAGAGGAGCCATCTCTCTGACTTATAATCTCACCCTTTTTCAGTCTTTCACTCTCGTCATGCCTGCCTAATACCTTCCCTACTTCTTCCTTCTCTCTCTACACCTGCTTTTAAAGAAGAAGCATTTCACAATTATTTCAATCAATAGTTCGCTGCTGAGAAATAGTAGCAGAGCTTCTCTCTGAAAACTCTCCTCCCCTGCTTCTTTTTAAAGCTCTGGTTACCATAAGTGACAGGTTTATAAGTATGTGATAAGCTGGGTTTTCTGTTTCCAGCTCAACCACCTCAGGTGTGATTAGGCTTATTGATGCTGTTATTACCAGCAATTAGCTTACATAAATATCTATATTCTTCTGGCTATGCCAAGTTCCTAGAAATTTCGCAAGCATTTCTCACATATGCAAAGGTTAATGAAGTGATAAACATCACCATCTGTTCTGTATTTTCCTCCCCAGGATTTTCCCCACTCCCTCTTCTTTTTTATGGTATCTTATGAGAAAAACAGTTGGTTAATCAGTCAGCCAGAGTTATAAACCCTTCCTGGGCTTTATCCTGTTTCCAACTTTAAATAAAAAGGGAAAAAAAATCCACAAAAGAATCGCTAATGCTTATCTCAGTGAGATTTTGATGTTCTGGAGTGAACAGTTTGACCAGAAGGACGATATTAAGGTGCTGATGACAGAGCATTATAAGGGTACCCCTCCTTCTAGGATGGGTGGTCATGGCAGTTGCAGGGTCTCTTCCCTCGGTCCAAGATGCCCTGCCCCAGGCCTACCATGGTTGGCCTACCTCGGTCTCCGTATCAGCACCATCACCTGAGACAGGGCTTCCCTGTCGCCAGTCTATCACATCACTCTTGTGTCATTTCACGTTACTTCCCATACCTTGTTTAGCTATTTTTTATCTTTAAAAATTTATTATTATTATTATTTTTTACTTTACAATATTGTATTGGTTTTGCCATACATCAACATGAATCCGCCACAGGTGTACTCGTGTTCCCAATCCTCAACCCTCCTCCCACCTCCCTCCCCATACCATCCCTCTGGGTCATCCCAGTGCACCAGCCCCAAGCATCCTGTATCCTACATTGAAACTAGACTGGCGATTTGTTTCTTATATGGTATTATACATGTTTCAGTGCCATTCTCCCAAATCATCCCACCCTCACCCTCTCCCACAGAGTCCAAAAGACTATTCTATACATCAGTGTCTCTTTTGCTGTCTTGAATACAGGGTTATCATTACCATCTTTCTAAATTCCATATATATGCATTAGTATACTGTATTGGTGTTTTTCTTTCTGGCTTACTTCACTCTGTATAATGGGATCCAGTTTCATCCACCTCATTAGAACTGATTCAAATGTATTCTTTTTAATGGCTGAGTAATACTCCATTGTGTATATGTACCACAGCTTTCTTATCCATTCATCTGACTGTCTTTTCACCTTGCTTATAGTTTCCTTTGTTGTGCAGAAGCTTTTAATTTTAATTAGGTCCCATTTGTTTATTTTTGCTTTTATTTCCAGTATTCTGGGAGGTGGGTCATAGAGAATCCTGCTGTGATTTATGTCGGAGAGTGTTTTGCCTATGTTCTCCTCTAGGAGTTTTATAGTTTCTGGTCTTACGTTTAGATCTTTAATCCATTTTGAGTCTATTTTTGTGTATGGTGTTAGAAAGTGATCTAGTTTAATTCTTTTACAAGTGGTTGACCAGTTTTCTCAGCACCACTTGTTAAAGAGATTGTCTTTAATCCATTGTATATTCTTGCCTCCTTTGTCGAAGATACGGTGTCCATAGCTGTGTGGATTTATCTCTGGGCTTTCTATTTTGTTCCTTTGATCTATATTTCTGTCTTTGTGCCAGTACCATACTGTCTTGATGACTGTGGCTTTATAGTAAAGTCAGAAGTCAGGTAGGTCGATTCCTCCAGTTCCATTCTTCTAAAACTCATTTACTGTCTGTCTCCAATCCCCTGGATCCAGGACCCCTCTTTCTTGCTCCTTTCTGTATTCCAGTGCCTGGAAGAAGGCTTGGCATGAGTTGCATACTTTCATATAACCATGTTTTAGAAGCTTGTATGTCATTTAGAGTTATTCATCTCTGGGTCACCTGAACATCTTTTTTTTTTTTTCAGACACAGTCCTTCCCACTGTGTGGAAGCAATTCGCTATATTTTCTTATCTTTGTTTGAAATACCCAAAGCGGTTTTATTTTCATGATTGGACCTGTCAACAAGTGATGAGACCACCACTCAATATCTGAAATGAAAAACAAAAGTGAGATTATTGCCCATTATAGGTAGAGGGCTGAGATGGTTAGGCATATCCGTTTTGAGCAGAGAAGGCTGCTAATATCTTTTAGGGGTGTTGGGGAAAGCATGGAGGTTAGGGATTGGAGGACTTTTTGAAGCAAAATTGATGACGTTCTCTGAAGCTGCTGGCTGATACAGCTGAGATAGTTGTTGACTGGTAGTCACTCAGAGGCAGGCTTACGGAAGTGAGTCCACCTCTCACTGACTAGCCTCCAGAAGTGAGGGTTGATACTGGTTGGCTGGTTTTAGAAGTATGTTCAGTGCGGCAAGTTGTTGATCAATGAAACAGGTTTAATACCAGTTTTTGTGACTTCTCATTACCATAGTTATATATCACTCTTTTCCTAAAGTTAATGGGAATTTATCGTAAGGCTCAGCCCTAATCAATACACTCATCTTAGTCTAGTTCTGAACTGTAGGTCTGTTTCCGACTATGCCCCTTATTAATGTTGTGACATTTCTTGAAAAAGTTACTTAACTTTACTAAATGTCTTGCTCTTTGTTTTTAAGATGTGGCTAATGATAGCTACTTTTAGCGTTATTGTGAAGATTAAATGTTACAATGGTTGTGAAAACTCTGCAAACTTCTCAAAACTCTGAAATCTTCTCAAAATTTGATAATGTGTTCCAAGATAATGTGTAAATTCTAAAGTGCTATAATAAAAAATATATCATCTTTTTTAGTATTTATATTATTATTATCTTGCCCTGTTCTTTAAGACTCAATTCAAGTCCTCTTTCCTCCAAGAAAGTATCCCTGACTACCTCCTTGGAAGAAAAGTTATGACCAACCTAGATAGCATATTCAAAAGCAGAGACATTACTTTGCCGACTAAGGTCCATCTAGTCAAGGCTATGGTTTTTCCAGTGGTCATGTATGGATGTGAGAGTTGGACTATAAGAAAGCTGAGCACTGCAGAATCTATGCTTTTGAACTGTGGTGTTGGAGAAGACTCTTGAGAGTCC
>SJYT01056341.1:60425-74319 GCA_006410635.1 Cephalophus harveyi
CTTATTCTGAATTACTTTGATGGCCCAAATTTTGTTTTCAAAATGTGTTAGTGAACCTTGTTTCTAATTTATTATAAAATCGATCAATAAAAGTTTATACTTAAAAGAATACTTTCTTAAAGTACTTTTACTTGAATTATCAATTCTATCTATGTTTTTGATCCTGTGCTTTATATTTTAAAAGTGTTTACTCAGAAGACTATGGGACATTTTAAACACCTGGCTCCTACTTCTTAGAGCAACTTATAGTAGTTAGAAAGAATAAGGTTTTAAACTAGAAAACTGAAAATCCTATTAGGTAGTCTTACTTAGCTGTCAATATATTGAATATAGCCCAGAGATGGACAATATCAGCTGCTCAGTGAGGGTTCAGTAGCAACAGAAGCTTCTACTTTCTGGGCTGAATATTATATGAACTACAGTGTCATTGAAGGAAAATCTTTGAACATAAACTGCTTAATATCAAGGCTTTCAAAGATGCAAAAGAATTATCTCATGCTATGAAGATTTCAGTAATGAATTTAAATTATAGGAGATTGGTAAAACCCTGGTCCAAACACAATAGAAATGGAAGATGTAAGACTGCGTACTCTCTTCTGAATAATTACTTTCAGTCTCATAAGGTTCTTGTTACATGAGCTCTAATGCCACCTGATTTGGAAAGCACGTAACTTAATATGGCAGTTCAGAAATTACATGAATGCCTAATTCTGCCATGCACTATTAGGCTGTCAGTAAGCTGATCGCAGGTCAGCCCTGGGATTTCTTTGGAAGGAATGATGCTAAAGCTGAAACTCCAGTACTTTGGCCACCTCATGCGAAGAGTTGACTCATTGGAAAAGCCTCTGATGCTGGGAGGGATTGGGGGCAGGAGGAGAAGGTGACGATAGAGGATGAGATGGCTGGATGGCATCACTGACTCGATGGACGTGAGTCTGAGTGAACTCCGGGAGTTGGTGATGGACAGGGAGGCCTGGCGTGCTGCGATTCATGGGGTGGCAAAGAGTCGGACATGACTGAGCGACTGAACTGCCTGCCTGCCTGACTGAAGCAGAGGGGATTCGTTTTAAATTCTTCTTGCTTTATTTAGGCTTAAAATGACCACCAACTGCTAATGATCTGAGTGGTCAATTTTCTTTATATTATATATTTCCTTCATAAAGCATCAATTTTTGTATCTCATGCATAACTACAAGATACCAACAGATGCTTCTGTTTTTTTCCTTAACAGATTGTGTTTGCATGCACACACACAGATTTCATATCATTAAAATAATGATTATCATTTGTCCAAAATTTACTAACTTCAGATGATTAATAAGGCACTTGCTATGCGATTTTCACTTAAATTTTAGCAAACATCACTGTTTAACTGTGATTTTTACCCAAAGTAATTCTTTTTCTTTCAACTGTAAGTAAAGCAAAATAGTAAAAATAGTATGAGCTTTGATGACTAAAGGTGTGATGAAGGGGAGGAAAAAGGAAAGGAAATTGGAAAAGCTTTTCCATTCTTCAAATCTGAACTATTAGAGGAAATTTGTAGAGGAAAAAGTACAAGAAAAAAGGAGACTATTATCCTTAACATTTGAAAATCTTCACTCTTTTCCTCGCAACAAGTAGGCTCATTTTCCCCCTCATAATTCTTCTGCCATGTTAGATTTCTCCAGGGATTCAGAAACTAGAAAGAGAAGATATAACGGCAAGAATTTCCAGGAGGTGGTCAAACAGAATGGTGAGTGGCCTGGTTCCTTCTGTGTGCATAATTACAACAAAGTTATTTTTTAGTATAATTGAATTTTCTTTAAGAATTGATTATAAACTAATTCATGGATGTTAAATTGCATAGAAAAGGGTTTGATATAACAAAAGCTCAATAAAGATTAGTTGCAGAATTCTCAAAAGACACTTTTAAAATCATTATAATTTTTTTTACAACGCAAACGGGAACTGGGTTGTAAGAAGTTATGTTACTTACCTAAAATCCTACGTAAGATGTATTTCAATCCATTTTTTAAAAATTAAGCTTTATGTTATATAGATGATTTAGTCACCTAATCTATAATAATGTAGTTTATCTATATCAAGTATATAAACCAAATTATTATCTTTCCATTCTACAGTCTGGCTGGAACTGTGTGTATTCTACGGCTAATGCAAGAAGGTTTTTTCCTTCTTGCATTTAGTAAACTATTACCCTAAAAATGTACATAACTGCTGAAAATGAGAACAAAGACATTATACCTTCTTTGCAGGAATAAGAAAAGACCTCTATTTAGCAGAAGGAAGCAATGACATTGAATTGAAACTGCTGCTGCTGCTAAGTCGCTTCAGTCGTGTCCGACTCTGTGCAACGCTATGGACAGCAGCCCACCAGGCTCCTCTGTCCATGGGATTCTCTAGGCAAGAATACTGGAGTGTGTTGCTATTTTCTTCTCCATTGAATTGAAACTAGAACCTACTAATCTTTTGGGTAATCTATTGCTATTTACATTCTGTGAATTTCTTGGTCTTTATTTGAAAATATGTGGAGATAATAAGAGCAAACTGATAATATTAATTTGAAGATTATAAATGATATTACTTGCTTAGCTCATATTGACATAAGACAGATATTAAACACATCATGGCTTTTACATTTTATGTCTATGAGCAATAATTGATTTTCTTTTTAAAATATTCTTATTGAATATTATTAAATTATAATCAAAGAGTATATTAGATGAAATATCACTTTCATATTAGATAATGTATTTGATCCTTTCAACAGATTATTGGGAAGTTACTGTATTAACTCTCTTTTGAGCAAGAAAGCAACACTGGCTAATGAATATGGAGATATAAATTTCAAGCCTAAGGACTCCAAATCCTGTGAGGTGCCATTAATTGCTGAGACTTCACTTCTCTTAAGTGCTCACTATTTGAAATGGAGCCAACATCACCATATTTGCTTACCACAGACTTAGCATATATTTCTGTTTTAGGCTTTCTTCTTGATTAATCAATTAATTAGAAGTCACAAAAACATTATCTACTCTTAAGGCTTAAGCCTATACCAATTCAGTTCAGTTCAGTTGCTCAGTCATGTCTGACTCTTTGCGACCCCATGGACTGCAGCACGCCAGGCATCCCTGTCCATCACCAGCTCCTGGAGCTTGCTGAAACTCATGTCCACCAAGTCAGTGATGTCATCCAACCATCTCAGCCTCTATTTGCCCCTTCTCCTCCCGCCTTCAATCTTTCCCACTGTCAGGGGCTTTTCCAATGAGTCGGTTCATCTCATCAGGTGGCCAAAATACTGGAGTTTCAGCTTCAGCATCAGTCCTTCAGATGAAAATTCAAGACTTATTTCCTTTATGATTGACTGGTTGGATCTCCTTGCAGAAAAAAGGACTCTCAAGAGTCTTCTCCAACACCACAGTCCAAAAGCATAAATTCTTCGGCGCTCAGCTTTCTTTATAGTCCAACACTCACATCCATACATGACTACTGGAAAAGCCATAGCTTTGACTAGATGGACCTTTGTTGGCAAAGTAATGTCTGTGTTTTTTAATATGCTAGCTAGGTTGGTCATAGGTTTAATATGCTCCTAGGTTCTTACAAGGAGTAAGCATCTTTTAATTATATGGCTTCAGTCACCATCTTTAGTAATTTTGGAACCCAAGAAACTAAAGTCTGTCACTGTTTCCATTGTTTCCCCATCTATTTGCCATGAAGTGATGGGACCAGATGCCATGATCTTCATTTTTTGAATGTTGAGTTTTAAACCAGCTTTTTCACCTCTTCTCTTTCAATTTCATCATGAGAAACTTTACTTCTTCTTTGCTTTCTGCCATAAGGATGGTGTCATCTGCATATCTGAGGTTACTCATATTTCTCCTGCCAATCGTGATTCTAGCTTCTGCCTCATCCAGCCTGGCATTTCTCATGATGCACTCCAAATATAAGTTAAAGAAGCAAGGTGACAATATACAGCCTTGACATACTCCTTTCCCAATTTGAAACCAGTCCATTATTTCATGTCCAGTTCTAACTGTTGCTTCTTGACCTGCAAACAGATTACTCAGGAGGCAGGAAAGGGGGTCTGGTATTCCAATCTCTTTAAGAATTTTCCTCAGTTTTTTGTGATCCACACAGTCAAAGGCTTTGGTGTAGTCAATAAAGAAGTAGATGTTTTTCTGGAACTCTCTTGCTTTTTTGTTGATCCAACGGATGTTGGCAATTTCCTCTGCCTTTTCTAAATCCAGTTCTCGGTTCATGTACAGTTGATGCCTCACTTGGAGAATTTTGAGCATTATTTTGCTAACGTGTGAGATGAGTGCAATTGGCAGTCAGTTGAACTTTCTTTGGCATTGCCTTTCCTTCAGTTAGAATGAAGGCTGATCTTTTCCAGTCCTGAGTCACTGCTGAGTTTTCCAAATTTGCTGGCATATTGAGTGCAGCATTTTAGCAGCATTGTCTTTTAGAATTTGAAATACCTCAACTGGCATTCCATCACCTCCTCAGCTTTGTTTGTGGTGATGTTTCCTAAGGCCCACTTGACTTCACGTTCCAGGATGTCTGGCTCTAGGTGAGTGATCACACCACTGTGGTTATCTGAGTCACTAAGATAATTTTTGTAGAGTTCTTCTGTGTATTCTTGCCACCTCTTCTTAACATCTCTGCTTCTGTTAGGTCCAAACTGTTTCTGTCCTTTATTGTGCACATCTTTGCATGAAATGTTCCCTTGGTATCACTAATTTTCTTGAAGAGATCTCTAGTCTTTCCCATTCTGTTGTTTTCTTCTTTTTCTTTGCATTGATCACTGAGGAAGGCTTTCTTATCTCTCCTTGCTATCTTTTGGAACTCTGCATTCAGTGGTTATGTCTTTCTTTTTCTCCTTTGCCTTTCACTTTGCTTCTTTTCTGGTCTATTTGTAAGGCCTCCTCAGGCAACCATTTTGCATTTTTGCATTTCTTTTTCTTGCGGATGGTCTTGATCACTGTCTCTGGTACAATGTCACAAACCTCCATCCATAGTTCTTCAGGCACTCGTCTATCAGATCTAATCCCTTGAATCTATTTGTCACTTCTACTGTATAATTTAAGTCATACCTGAATCACCTAGTGATTTTCCCTACTTTATTCTATTTAAGTCTGAATTCAGCAATAAGGCATTCATGATCTGAGCCACAGTCAACTTCTGATCTTGTTTTTGCTGACTGTATAGACCTTCTCCATCTCTGGCTGCAAAGAATATAATCAATGTGATATCAGTATTGACCATCTGGTGATGTCCATGTGTAGAGTCATCTCTTATGTTGTTGGAAGATGGTCTTTGCTATGACCAGTGTATTCTCTTGGCAAAACTCTGTTAGCCTTTGCCTTGCTTCATTTTGTACTTCAAGGCCAAACTTGCCTCTTACTCCAGGTACTTCTTGACTTCCTACTTTTGCATTCCAGTCCCCTATGATGAAAAGGACATCTCTTTTTTGCTGTTAGTTCTAGAAGGTCTTGTAGGTCATCATAGAACCATTCAACTTCAGCTTCTTCAGTATTAGTGGTTGGGGCATAGACTAGGATTACTCTGATATTGAATGATTTGCTTTGGAAACAAACTGAGATCATTCTGTCATTTTTGATATTGCCCCCAAGTTCTGCACTTTGGACTCTTTCATTGACTATGATGGCTACTCCATTTCTTCTAAGAGATTCTTGCCCACAGTAGAGATATAATGGTCATCTGAGTTAAATTCACCAATTCCATTCTATTTTAGTTCACTGATTCCTAAAATGTCAAAGTTCACTCTTGCCACCTCCTGTTTGACCACTTCCAATTTACCTTGATTCATGGACCTAACATTCCAGGTCCCTATGCAATATTGTTCTTTACAGCATCAGACTTTACAACACCCACATCCACAACTGGGCATTGTTTTCTCTTTGGCTCTGTCTCTTCATTCTTTCTGGGGTTATTTCTCCAGTCTTCTACAGCAGCTTATTGGGCACCTTCCAGCCTGGGGAGTTCATCCTTCAGTGTCTTATCTTTTTGCCTTTTCATACTGTTCATGCGGTTCTCAAAGCAGAATAGTGAAGTGATTTGCCATTCCCTTCTCCAGTGTACCACGTTTTGTCAGAACTCTTCACTATGACCATCTATCTTGGGTGGCCCTACACGGCATGGCTCATAGTTTCTTTGAGTTACACGAGGCTATGATCCACATGATCAGTTTGTTTAGTTTTCTGAGATTATGGTTTTCATTTTGTCTGCCCTCAGTGGATAAGGATAAGAGGTTTGTGGAAGCTTCCTGATGGCAGGGACTGGCTGTCACGGTGACTACAGCCATGAAATTAAAAGATGCTTGCTCTCTGGAAGAACAGCTATGGCAAACCTAAACAGCATATTATAAAGCAGAGACATTACTTGCCTACAAAGGTCTGTCTAGTCAAAGCTAAGGTTTTTGCAGCAGTCATGTATGGATGTGAGAGTTGAACCATAAAGAAAGCTGAGCGCTGAAGAATTGATGCTTTTGAACTGTGGTGTTGGAGAAGACTCTTGAAAGTCTCTTGGACTGCCAAGAGATCAAACCCGTCAATCCTACAGAAAATCAGTCCTGAATATTCATTGGAAGGACTGATGCTGTAGCTGAAACTCCAATACTTTGGCCACCCGATGAGAAGAGCTGGCTCATTGGAAAGGGGGATGACAGAGATGAGATGATTAGATGGCATCACCGACCCAATGGACATGAGTTTGAGCAAGCTCCGGGAGTTGGTGATGGACAGAGAAGCCTGGCGTGCTGCAGTCGGTGGGTTCACAAAGAGCTGGACACCATTGAGTGACTGAAGTGAAACTGAAACCGAGTCAAGATGAGCCATGTACTCCCATTTGTGGATAATGCTCTTACTTTCAGTGCTTGAAAACTTTACCTAAGTTTTGACAAGACTAAAATATAAGATTTCTCCTTTGATCTCTCAGGCACATTCAAGCCAATGAGATTTCTTTAGAGAGCCCAACTTGGTTCAAGTTGTTTCCTTACTCCATTCAAAACAGTGATTATCTCTCACCCACAAAATAAACTCAAAATTTCTTAGCCTCACATGTGAGGCTTTGACTATCAGTACGAAAACTTCTTTCCCATTTTTATTTCCAACACCAGATGAACTCTACCCTTTGGACACACTGAATTGTGCTCCATTTTCCAAAGGTATTTTCCACTCTGCTTCAAGTTTTGTTTGTGTTATTTCTGCAGTAAGGGATATAATCTCTCCTCTTTTCTCTTCCAGTTAATATCCTACCTTGACCTTGCTTGAAATGCTATCATGGATCTTGAAGTGTGAGGTGATGTTTGAGAATTTGGGAAACACATCACTTGGAGAAATTTTGAGTTTTTGAATTCCTGTATTTCATGTTGGCAACAAGGGTTCATTTCCTAGCTTGCCAACAAGGTAGTTCAGTCTGAGTTTTCTCAGTTTAAAAATGACACATTTTCACCTGAAAGAAGGATTCACTAGAAGTAAAATCTAATGGGAGCATATTGTTTTATTTTAAACAAGATTTGTAGCTAACACATCATCCCATCTCTATTATCTTGCTGGGTTGATTAGCAGGTAAAATCACAAATTTGCTGAAATATTCCACTGCAGCTTCTGGAAAATCTAACACCGTGAGTGGTTCCAGAAAATATTTATGATTCCCATTGGAACGTGGAGACAATCCGTGTTTAATCTTTCCACTCATCGTCCTCAGCTCTGTATTTATGAACTGCATTCTTAGCATGGGTATCATTTCATTTTAGTTTAACTGAACAAATTGAACTACTTCAATGTCTGCATTAAGAATGAGCCATCGAATGAACAGTGAATAGAAGACCAGATGCCTGGAGGCACTTAAGACACCAGACTGCTAGAATCAAGAAGTGTTCCAGGGGATGCATATTTACCACATGTTACTGTAAAGTCCATTGAGCATTGGAAGTGGCGCTTTGTGTCTGGTTTTACTTAGTGCTCATAAGACACTGCTTGACCTCAGAACAAAAGGATACATGGTAAAAGTTTAAGTTGTGAAACAAATAAGGCCACCGCAGTTCAAAATTTCTTATCAATTTTGGTTACAAGGTTGCTTCTTTAATCTTGAACATTTGCAGAGTTTTGTCATACTGTGGCATCTCACACTGATCTAAGTGCCATACTAATATCTGCATAATTATATTATAATGTGATATTGTGGTATTACAGAAATAAGTTAGAGGACTCAATCAATTATTCCTGGTTAGCTTTGAGCCTGGTTTAGAAATCTAATTTATGATTTTAAACTCTGTTGACTTTATAAATGTTTTATCAGCCATCCATTAAGCAATCAATCAGATATTTAAGACTGCAAAGTAGAAATAAATTTCTAAATCATGTACAAAGTGAGCTAGCTTTATAATAAAACAAAATGTATTCTAAGCACATGCATGTTTCATTTATATAGCCTATTTGCAAGTTTAATTTCTCAGGGTCAAAGCAGTTTATTATGTCTTAAGAATCTTTCGAAACCATTAAGAATGCATTTTGACTTCCATACAGTTGAATGCATTCTAACATTGTGCATATTCAAATGGAATTACTGTTTGACCTCATCATAAAAATAATGCAATCAGCTTGTAATTTCCTTTTTCCTTAAAATATTTCACACGTTTCAAAGCCTACCTCTTTAATCTGTAAAACTGCTACAGTATATTGGTTTCAACAAAGCCTTCCAACTCTCGTAACAATAATAAAATTTCTGTAGGGTCAACTTTTTATATTTATTGTTTTGTCTTAATGTAGTAATGCTTCATAGAGCATTGTTGTAATTGTGCAATTTTAAAATTGCTTTTTAACAGCTTTGTAAGCAGGAATGAGACACAAAATATTTAAGAAGTGATAAGGCAAGAACACTAACCAGTCACCCTGAATTCTTAACTAGTCCCCAGGATGCCACAGCTAACCAGAACACAGGCTAACATAGTTGACCAGGTGTGTTTGGTTGCATATTACCCCTGTTCTGAAGGGGACACCCTACTTTGTGATTTGGGTGCTTAGAAGCACATGGACAATAAAATACACCCCCTAATGTCTCTCGAAGACTACAGAGTTCTTATTTTTTGGCACCAGAGTATAAAGCCATAATTTGGTGATCTGTTGTTTACTTCTGCTTCTTTCAGATACATTCTCAGGCTGTTTTGATTATAAAGATATTATGTATCATTTGGAAGACATCATTTTTAATCTTCTTGTGCTTTGTTTTAGTCTACCAATTTATGGCCTATGAAAGCACTTTCATATGAGGAATCAGAAGAATCAGAGTCTCAGACCCAGCTTTGCTGCTAACAGATTTTGTATTCTCAGATCAATCTGGTCTTTGAACTTCTGTTTCTTTTCTTACAAAACTTAGGATTTCAAATTACTTATCTGTAATTATTCATGTGGCTTTTTAATTGCTTGATTGGAAATAGAGATGTTATTTCATTATGAAAAAGGGAATATTGGAGGAGCCTGGAAGGCTGCAGTCCATGGGGTCGCTAAGGGCTGGACACGACTGAGCGACTTCACTTTCACTTTTCACTTTCATGCATTGGAGAAGGAAATGGCAACCCACTCCAGTGTTCTTGCCTGGAGAACCCCAGGGACGGGGGAGCCTGGTGGGCTGCCGTCTATGGGATCACACAGAGTCGGACACGACTGAAGTGACTTAGCAGTAGCAGCAGCAATTCTCTTTTAAGGCCATCATTCTAGAGGGATTTTTAGGTATGGGTTGATATCTCAGAACTTTAACCTTAAATTCATATCTGTTAAATTCCATGCTCACTGGAGATTAGCAGGTCTTACTTTTTTTTACTGTTTAGATATTAACTTTTCAATTCTACAAGGCAGAAAGAGGCAATGGAATTATTAAAGATATATTAAGCAGCATATAGAGAATTTCTCTTCATCTTTTAATGGAATCTTAACTTCATTTCATTCACCTAGAGCCAGACATCCTGGAATATGAAGTCAAGTGAGCCTTAGGAAACATCACTACGAACAAAGCTTGTGGAGGTGATGGAATTCCAGTTGAGCTATTTCAAATCCTAAATGATGATGCTGTGAAGGTGCTGCACTCAATATGCCAGCACATTTGGAAAACTCAGCAGTGGCCACAGGACTGAAAAAGGTCAGTTTTCATTGCAATCCCAAAGAAAGGCAATGCCAAAGAATGCTCAAACTACCGCACAATTGAACTCATCTCACACTCTGGTAAAGTAATGCTCAAAAATAAATTCACCCTTGTTCTAACACTGAAGCATTTTCATAATATTAATATAATTGTAAGAGACATTCCTGAGGAAACACATACTTGAAAATAGTATATACAGTTTTATGAAAATAAAGTTTAAATGGCAAATATGTTTATCTGGTCATTTAGCTGTGATCTGATCATTTCTCTGCATCTGGCCTTGGAGTAGATTTGAATGGTATTAGCACCTTGGCACCTCCTGCGGAAGTTCTCAAAGGCAGTTTTGTTGTTGATTGTGAAGCATGTAGGATTATAGTTTCCTCCCCAGGGATGGAACCTGTGCCCGCTGCAATGGAAGTGCAGAGTCTTGGCCACGGAACCACCAGGGAAGTGCCTCAAACACAGTTTTGAAAATAAGCTGGGAAACTGTGAAGTAATGCTGATATCTGGGCTTTGCCTTAAAACAATTCATTCAGAAATTTTTGAAACATTAAGCTTGAGTAACAATGTGTACTTAAATTAAAATGTCACTTATTTGAACTATTACACTATAGAGACATTAAGGCAGTGATTCTCAAAGCATACTGCATATTAGAATCCCTTGGGAACTCTTCAGAAACAGATACCTGCATTCCCTCCCACACATGATTTAATTAGTAAGAAGTTGGCATGGGCATGGGATTTTAAAAATCTCTGCAGTTGATACTACTGTGAAACAAAGTCTGGAAACCATTGTATTTAAATAATGCTTCTTCCATATCAATATATTTTGCTATTTTATAATAATTGCAGTTTAAAAATGGGAAAATCAAAAACTAACTCTTCAGAGATCTCTAAAAGAAAACAGAAGTTCAGAATGGAGTATTTTAGGTTTATTGGACTCAAGTATTGTTCCAAGTATGGTGAACAAAATACACTTTTTAATAAATCTATTTTTTTTCACATATATGGCTTTGCTTTCTGTTTTTTTTTTTTTTTTAACTTTTAACACATTTGTAATATAAACTGTTTAGAAAATTGGAAATATTGGGAGCTGTCAATGTTAAAAGCAGATATACTGTCTAATTTTCATTGCCAGCACATCTGGATAATTATTTTTACTTGCTTGATTTGAAATTTCAATGGTAGATTCAGGTTAGCTGATGCCAATGGATATCCCTTTTCAAAAAATGTTTTGACATTTTTTTAAACAACTCCAATGCTATTCATTAATGGATAAATCAGATTATTTTTCACTTGTTTCTTGGTAATTTTCAATAGGTAGGTAGTGTAAACTCTTCTTGTGTATATTTTTTAAATTAAATTAGATGATTACTTTTACTTTCAGAAGTTTTGCTTTGACTTATTTTGTTGAGGAAAGTCTATCAGTTCAGTTCAGTTGCTCAGTCGTGTCCGACTCTTTGCGACCTCATGAATCGCAGCACACCAGGCCTCTCTGTCCGTCACCAACTCCCGGAGTTCACTCAGACTCACGTCCATCGAGTCAGTGATGCCATCCAGCCATCTCATCCTCGGTCGTTCCCTTCTTCTCCTGCCTCCAATCCCTCCCAGCATCAAAGTCTTTTCCAATGAGTCAACTCTTTGCATGAGGTGACCAAAGTACTGGAGTTTCAGCTTTAGCATCATTCCTTCCAAAGTAATCCCAGGGATGATCTCCTTCCGAATGGACTGGTTGGATCTCCTTGCAGTCCAAGGGACTCTCAAGAGTCTTCTCCAACACCACGGTTCAAAAGCTTCAATTCTTCGGCGATCAGCTTTCTTCACAGTCCAACTCTCACATCCATACATGACCACAGAAAAACCATATCCTTGACTAGACGGACCTTAGTCAGCAAAGTAATGTCTCTGCTTTTGAATATGCTATCTAGGTTGATCATAACTTTTCTTCCAAGGAGTAAGCATCTTTTAATTCCATGGCTGCAGTCACCATCTGCAGTGATTTTGGAGCCCCCCAAAATAAAGTCTGGCACTGTTTCCACTGTTTCTCCATCTATTTCCCATGGAGTGATGGGACCAGATGCCATGATCTTCATGTTGAACTTTAAGCCAACTTTTTCACTCTCCTCTTTTACTTTCATCAAGAGGCTTTTTTGTTCCTCTTCACTATCTGCCATAAGGGTGGTGTTGTCTGCATATCTGAGGTTATTGATATTTCTCCCGGCAATCTTGATTCCAGCTTGTGCTTCTTCCAGCCCAGTGTTTGTTTCTCATGATGTTCTCTTCATATAAGTTAAATAAGCAGAGTGACAGTATACAGCCTTGACATACTCCTTTTCCTATTTGGAACCAGTCTGTTGTTCCATGTCCAGTTCTAACTGTTGCTTCCTGACCTGCATACAGATTTCCCAAGAGGCAGGTTAGGTGGTCTGGTATTCCCATCTCATTCAGAATTTTCCACAGTTTGTTGTGATCCACACAGTCAAAGGCTTTGACATAGTCAATAAAGCAGAAATAGATGTTTTTCTGGAACTCTCTTGCTTTTTCCATGATCCAGCGGATGTTGGCAATTTGATCTCTGGTTCCTCTGCCTTTTCGAAAACCAGCTTGAACTTCTGGAAGTTCACGGTTCACGTATTGCTGAAGCCTGGCTTGGAGAATTTTGAGCATTACTTTACTAGCATGTGAGATGAGTGCAACTGTGCGGTAGTTTGAGCATTCTTTGGCATTGCCTTCTTTGGGATTGGAAGGAAAACTGACCTTTCCCAGTCCTGTGGCCACTGCTGAGTTTTCCAAATGTGCTGGCATACTGAGTGCAGCACTTTCACAGCATCATCTTTCAGGGTTTGAAATAGCTCAACTGAAATTCCGTCACCTCCGCTAGCTTTGTTTGTAGTGATGCTTTCTAAGGCCCACTTGACTTCACATTCCAGGATGTCTGGCTCTAGATGAGTGATCACACCATCATGATTATCCGGGTCATGAAGATCCTTTTTGTACAGTTCTTCCATGTATTCTTGCCACCTCTTCTTAATATCTTCTGCTTCTGTTAGGACTTTGCTTCTATCACCAGTCACATCCACAGCTCGGTATCATTGAGGAAAATCTATATTGGAGGCAAAAAGAATGTAGTGATTTGAGTGAAATACTCTCTGTTGGTGAAAATATATGTCTGTTATTGACTTTGAAACAAAATCTTTCCAGTTTTTAACAGGATGGGTGAAACTGAGAAAGCTGCAATCATTAGATGTTCATTGAAGACTGCCTCTGAAAGTGCTTGAGCAGGGAATTCCTTGGCAGTCCAAGGGATTAGAAATTAGTGCTTCCATTGCTAAGGGCCAGGGTTAGATGTGGTGCAGCCGAAGTGGGGGGAAAAAGTGTTTGGGCAAAGAGGGATTTTAATGTCACTTAGTAATGGCCATGACTGAGAATGCACAGCAAAAAAAAAAAAAAATGTGGATATGTTATCAGTACAACAGGTTTTTAGGAGGGCCTGGATCTTTAGTACTATCAATGCTTTTAAATTAACAAGTCCTCCTAACTTTTGGTAAGAATATAAAGGCTATCCCTGATATTTTAGGGTACTGTAACAATTTATTTTTGATACACTCTATAGATTGGAAAGCAAAATAAGAGTTATAAATTTGTAAACTGTGGGAAGATGAGAGCCTCAACAAGAACCTGGTACTCTGTCTCTGCTGTTCATCAGACCGTAGCTCACTGTTAGAGCCTCAAGGAT
>SJYT01056341.1:74478-145648 GCA_006410635.1 Cephalophus harveyi
TACGGCATCATTTATCAAATATAGTTATATTGCATATAGCTCAGACCTTTAAAGTAGGGTGTCCTTAATCAAGATCTTGATAGATAGAACATAGAGAAGCTCCAGATACTTAAAAAAGTCTTGTACTACCAGTGAAATCTGAGGCAAAGATTATAGATAGACACATTGCATTTATGTATGCTGGGTGGTAGAAAGAGAGTGAGATAATCTGTGTGAAAATCTATTTGATCATGGGTGGATACTTACTCCTGTAGTTTGTGAAGGCTAGCTTTTAGAAAAGACGGAAATATTGGGGAAGAAGCATAGTACCTGGCTGAGAATAATCTACGTATTTTCTTCCTGAGAGTACAGTAGCCTCAGCACTACTTCTTAAACTAATCTCCCTTAGGTCCCTAGAGAAGAAACTTATCCCATTTTTTGCTATATCTCAATCCAACACAAGCCAAGAGACAGCCACAGCTTGACTGACATGTTGAAAGGTCACAGTTACTAATAGGTTGGCAGAGAAATCTACTTTCTATGGAAGTTCTTGGTTAATTTTCACTGCTATAAAGTATTTCATTATATGAAATACACTTGTATGCCGCAATTTATTTGTCTATTTTCTGTTTTCTTTTGTTGTTGTTGTCATTAACATCCTCCTATGGGTGTCCTTCCTCTTCATGGATCGCAGCCTTGTCCTGAAAAGGGGCTTGTGTAACTTAATGAAGTTATGGGCCATGATGGTGTTAAAGGGCTGCACTCAATGTCAGCAAATATGGAAAACTCTGCAGCGGCCACAGGACTGGAAAAGGTCAGTTTTCATTCCAATTCCAAAGAAGAGCAATGACAAAGATTATTCAAACTATCATATAATCACACTCATTTCACATTCTAGAAAGGTTATGCTCAAAATCATTCGAACTAGGCTTCAGCAGTATGTGAACTGAGAACTTGCTGATGTACAGGCTGGGTTTTGAAGAGGCAGAGGAACCAGAGATCAAATAGCTAACATGAGTTGGATCATGGAGAAAGCAAGGGAGCTCCAGAAAAACATCTACTTCTGCTTTATTGACTACTCTAAAGCCTGTGACTATGTGGACCACAGCAAACTGTGGGAAATTCTTAGAGATGTGAATACCAGACCACCTTACCTGTCTCCTGAGAATTCTGTATGTGGGTCCAGAAGCAACAGGGGTAGAACTGGACATGGAACAACTGACGGTTTCCAGATTGGAAAAAGGAATATGATAGGCTGTATATTGTCATTCTGCTTATATAACTTCTATGCAGAGTACATCATGTGAAATGCTGGGCTGGATGAATTGCAAGGTAGAATCAAGATCACTGGGAGAAATATCAACAACCTCAGATATGCAGATGACACCACTCTAATGGCAGAAAGAGAGGAGGAACTAAAGAATCCTGGATGAAAGTGAGAGTGAGAAAGCTGGCTTGAAATTCAGCACACACACACAAAAAGAACAGATCATGGCATCTGGTCCCATAGTTTCATGACAAATAGAAAAGGGTAAAGTGGAAGTAATGACAGGTTTTCTTTTCTTGGCTTCCAAAATCAGTATAATGACTGCAGCCATGATCCCCTGGTGGCTCAGACGGTAAAGCATCTGCCTGTGATGCGGGAGACCTGGGTTCGATTCCTGGGTTGGGAAGATCCCCTGGAGAAGCAAATGGCAATCCACTCCAGCACTCTTGCCTGGAAAATCCCATGGACGGAGGAGCCTGATAGGCTACAGTCTATGGGGTCGCAAAGAGTCGGACACGACTGAGCGACTTCACTTTGAGAAGGTCATGTATACATTGCTATATTTAAAATGGATGATCAGCAAGGGCCTATTGTATAGCACATGGAACTCTGCTGACTGTTATGTTCCAGCCTATATAGGAGGGGAATTTTGGGGAGAAGGAATGCATGTACATCTATGGCTCAGTCCATTTACCGTTCACCTGAAACTACCACAATATTGAATATTGTTAATTGGCTATATCCTAATATGAAATAAAAAATGTAAAGTTTGAAATTAAAAAAAAAAAAAGCAGAGATATCACTTTGCCAACAAAGGTCTGTATAGTCAAAGCTATATGGTTTTTCCAGTAGTCCTGTACAGATGTGAGAGTTGGACCATAAAGAAGGCTGAGCACCTAAGAATTGATGCTTTTGAATTGTGGTGCTGGAGAAGACTTTTGAGAGTCCCTTGGACTGCAAGGAAATCAAACCAGCCAATCCTAAAGGAAATCAACCCTGAATATTCATTGGAATATTTGGTCACCTGATGCAAAGAGCTGACTAATTGGAAAAGACCCTGATGCTGGGCAAGATTGAAGGCAAAAAACAAAGTGGTGGAAGAGAATGAGATGGTTAAATAGCATCACTGACTCAAAGGACATGAATCTGAGCAAACTCCAGGAGACAGTGGAGGAAGAGGAGCCTGGTGTGTGGCAACCTATGGGGTCAGATACTATTTAGTGACTAAACAGCAGTAGGTTTCCTTATGTTCTTGTGAAAAAGTTTCTTCAAGACAAATTCCTACAAAAGGAATAGCTAGACTTAGGCATAACTTTTTCTATACTAGATATTTTTAAATTACATTTCCAAGTGATGGTACTAATTTTAACTTCAACTAGTAGTTTATTAGAGTTTGCATCTGATACCAGTTTCCTATCTGATACCTTGTCAATCTTTTCAGTTTTTACTTGCTTAGAATTGTGGTTTTAATTTCAATTTCTTTGATTACTAGATAGTTGAACTTTGTGCATCATAATTTTTATTGGCTCTTATGTGATTTGTTTCTACATTTTCCCCCTGATACTATCTCTGTATATAATATGAAATCATAAAAGAATCTTGAAGGTTTCCTGTAATTGTGACTTCTAGTTGCTTTCCAATTTCTACTGTTCTCTACTTCTCTAGTAAAAGAACTATATGTAAGCTGAACATATTGTCACCTACCTATATCTGTATGTTCAAGTCCCCTTTTGTAAGTTAAATGTAACCGTAACTTTAGTTCTGGCCAATGAGATATAAGCTGCAATGTTTAACTGAACCTCCAAAGTGTATACTTACATATCTACTTACTACTCTCTCTTGGTTTGTAGTCTGCTGCTGCTAAGTCACTTCAGTCGTGTCCGACTCTGTGTGACCCCATAGACGGCAGCCCATCAGGCTACCCCGTCCCTGGGATTCTCCAGGCAAGAACACCGGAGTGGGTTGCCATTTCCTTCTCCAAGGTTTGTAGTCAGTATGGACTAATTGGTAACAAACTAGTTCTCCCAATATAGACAACTAGAAAACCAAATTAAGTAACTAATTATCCATTTGAGACATTAGGCAAGAGACAATACAGAATTATGATCACAGAGAGAATGGAAACAAATGAGATAAACTCAACAACTGCCCCAGCTTTCTACCTAGGAGTGCTTTCTAGATATTAGTGCACGAAGGGAAAATTCAAAGACCAGCTACCTCTTTGAGTTCAAGAAACAGACATTGGCCATCTGGAATTTGTAGGACATAGTTCTGGAAAGGAGTGGGATATATAGAAAGAGAATCCTAGATATCTGCCTGATTTCCTTGAGTGATTGGCTGAATATTAGACATCATATTTGTAGGGTGATACACTACAAGGCCAGATGATGAACAATTACTAGAACTCTAACTGGAACAACTAAGAAATAAGGTGGTATTCATCAATAAAAGTGTACAAACTACCAATACAGAAGAAAAAGTGATAAATCTCAAAACCATTCTGTGAGAAAGAAGTCAGATACAAAATTATATATACTGTATGAACCCATTTGTATGAAATTCTAGAATAAGCAATACTATTTTATACTGACAATATCCAATCAGTACTTGTATTAAAAATGATGGAAATGTTCAAAATTTTTATTGTGATGATGTTTATACAAACATATGCATATGCCAAAATTAATCAACCTACAATTTTAAATAGCTGTATTTTATTTCAAGAAATTTATATCTTAATAAAGTGGATTTTATGAAAGGAAAAGAAATGTCATTTTTTTCTCTTTTTTCAACTTGTTTCATAGAATGGGAATCTGGAAACTGGAGAATTAGAAGCTCTACTAGACCATGAGGACAAGATGTATTTCCTATGGGATATTGAAGAGATAAATGAAAGATCTCCAGCCTCTGAAATGATATGAATCTATGATAGATAAACATGGATATTCATGTCTAGAAAAAGAGATCACTGGACTCTTCATTTCTTGACTTCTTTCACATGGAGGTAAAATGAACTCCTATTGTGTTAAGGTACTGTTTTTCAATATTGTGCTCCTTGATGCTGAGCCTAATTGTAAATAATACATATGGTTTTCATCAGAAAGTATATTTTATGTACAAAAATTAGACCACTCTTTTATGATCTACACACTAGAATCTAAATGATCAAAATTTATAGACCTTGATGAATAAAAATAGTACAATCAAAGTATTCTACATACAACTGCTAAAGAAAGATTCTATTTTTCAACTTAAAAGGATTTAGATTGTATGCCATCTCTGTACTCTATATGAGGAAATTCTTCAAGAAAATATTCTGATCATATTTGGATAAATTCTTAAGGAAAGAGGAAGATCATAATAAATGATAGTAAGCAATAAATAATGCTATAATGGTACCTCAACATTCAGAAAACTAAGATCATGGCATCTGGTCCCATCACTTCATGGGAAATAGATGGGAAAACAGTGGAAACAGTGCCAGACTTTATTTTGGGGGGCTCCAAAATCACTGCAAATGGTGATTGCAGCCATGAAATTAAAAGATGCTTACTCCTTGGAAGGAAAGTTATGACCAACCTAGATAGCATATTCAAAAGCAGAGACACTACTTTGCCAACAAAGGTCCGTCTAGTCAAGGCTATGGTTTTTCCAGTAGTAATGTATGGATGTGAGAGTTGGACTGTGAAGAAAGCTGAGCGCCAAAGAATTGATGCTTTTGAACTGTGGTGTTGGAGAAGACTCTTGAGAGTCCCTTGGACTGCAAGGAGATCCAACCAGTCCATTCTGAAGGAGATCAGCCCTGGGATTTCTTTGGAAGGAAAGATGCTAAAGCTGAAACCCCAGTACTCTGGCCACCTCATGCGAAGAGTTGACTCATTGGAAAAGACTCTGATGCTGGGAGGGATTGGGGGCAGGAGGAGAAGGGGATGACAGAGGATGATATGGCTGAATGGCATCACGGACTCGATGGACGTGAGTCTGAGTGAACTCTGGGAGATGGTGATGAACAGGGAGGCCTGGCGTGCTGCGATTCATGAGGTCGCAAAGAGTTGGACACGACTGAGCGACTGAACTGATTGAACTGAACTGAATCTATATGAATATAATCATAGTAAAACAGGTTTGATAAAATGAGTCACATAAAGAGCACACACACACATACACATGCAGAAATACTAAAGGGCTAATATTTTTAGTCTAAACAATATTAAAGGGATAATATTTTTGATCTAAACAATAGCTTAGCCCAAAAATTCTAAAGTTTTTAATAATTAGACATTATTGATAATTAGACCATCATCTCAATGATCAAGAGATAAGAAAGCAGGTAAACCAACTTAATATTGAGGAGTATTAATTCTTTAAATTTAATATGATGATTTGGAAATACAGGTTTAATACTCCTTTAAAGATAGAATGACCATAGACAAATGGAGGTATATGTTCAAAATTTCAAATTAATAAGGGTGTAGGTCATAAAAAGAAATATGTTCAAGCAAAATACAAAAGATAAAATATAAAGAAATTTATAATGTCCTCTAATTTATAATAGAGGACATTAGGAAAAAATTTACATTTTTATTATCCATTCATTTATAATGAGTAAAAATGACTTTACTTCCCTAACAGAAAGTACATGCTTTAACATTTTCTGGTGAAAGAAAGGTATACAAGTTCTAGTTTTTGCTGATGGGATATTCACGTTGAGAAAAATAAATCACTCAATTGTGCATTGATTAGACTGTTTCTGTGAATATTAGAATGAATGCCAATGAATAAAAATATCAACACTTTTCATTTTGAATTCAAAATGACTACATATTTTAAATTTCCACTTGTTTATTTTCAGCCCTATATCCCCTCTTTATACTAACACTATTTTTTATATCTATTATAATATTTCTCTAGTGTGTTCAAAATTCATTTCTGTCTATAGATTGTGACCTTTTGAAAAAAGAATAATACATTATAATGGCTCAAAGAATACTCTATGGTAAGAATGTTTATTTCTCTCTTTATTATAAACCCTTTGTGTAATTGCTTTTGTCCTGTTTCCATCATTCATAGGGCCCAACATTATGTCTTGCTAAAAGAATGTTATCTTAGTGATTGTTGAATCAAACTGAGTTTAATATAGAGAACATTTTTAACTCTAGGAAATACTGCTGAGAAACATAAACTAGAAAATGAGACATCAGAAGGGTGAAGAAAAATGGCATACACATCAAGCTCTAAATCTCAATTACTTTGTTCACAGGCAGCTCTTTGTTCTTAATAAACATGTACATTCATTCCTTTTTATTTGGCCACATAGTTAGCAAAATTAACTGTCTTTTCCTAGCTCATAGAAGAATTGAAGCAACAAATTATGAAGGTGCTAATGGATGAGAGGATTTTAAAGGTAGATACGAGGTAATAAAAGACTATTGATTGCATATATGTGAGAGAAAATAGGGAAAAAATATACAAAGCAGATTTAAGAATTGCAGTGGCAAAATGTCCTAGAAGCTTAATGACCCTTTTGGACATCTTTCTATCACAGTAAAAACAATGAGAACATGTTTTTAAAGATGACATTGCTACTTAAAAATATGCAAAGTGTCCCACAATCCATTTGTTGTAAAGAGAATGCAATACAGTTTTTAAATCTTTCTATCAAAGCAAGAAAAGGAAGAAAGTTCATTGTAACAGTCACCTAAACAAATGCTTCATTCTATGGTGAAATCTAAATAATGGTTCATTTTATATTGAGTTCTTTTAAATCTGATATGATTTGTGCATATTTCCTCATATTCTTTGAACATCACTGAAAAGTAAGTAAAGATATTCTTTCTATTGCATAGGTGGAGTTATATAAGTTTGCAAGCAATGTAGTGCTGTGTTGTGCTGTGCTTAGACACTCAGTTGTATCTGACTCTTTGGGACTCCTTGGAGCCTGCTAGGCTCCTCTCTCCATGGGGATTCTCCAGGCAAGAATACTGGAGTGAGTTGCCATACCTTCCTCCAGGGGATCTTCCCAACCCAAGGATCAAATCCAAGTCTCCTGCACTGTAGGCCGATAAACAACGCAGATTCACCCACAAAACCAATGTGGACAATCACTTGAAAAATTATTCTAAATATTTTGTCCTTATCCATTAAAAAAGTTGAATCTACTTTTCATATACTCAAAGTTTGGAATATTTCTTCAAAAAAACTCTATTATTCTTTATTTTTTATTCGACTTACTCTGTTGTTATAGGTGAACAATTATGAATCACTGAAGTTTACAGGTCTGTTCAAATAATATGCTTTATTTGGGCTATAATACTGGCTAGGATGTTGTAAAACATCCCTGCAGGATGAGAAGAAAAGAATGGAGTGATGAATAGAGGTAAAGAATATACCCAAGTGGATAGATAAAGCTTATGTTTTGCAATGGTTGAATGTTCTGGACTTTGTTTAGTACCTTCTAAGGTATTTCCTAATGAAATAGTATTTTCAAAACAAGCTCTTCAAATGTCAGAAAGGAAGAGGTGGGCCAATAGCCTAGAGCTTGGAAAAGCAGTAAAACCTTTTAAAAGTAATCCTGCTTGAAATGTATTTGATTGCATTTCCTGATATAGTGTTTTCTCTTCACGTGGTACATTGTTTAGTGGATTTGTTTGTAAAAATAAAAAATGTTTTCACCTGCTCAATTGCCAAGATAAATATGACTCAATTAAAGCTCCAGAGATGGCTTCATAGATACCATAAAACAGCAGAGTTTCAATATCCTTTTATTTTACATGATGGTTGTCAAGAGGTAAAAGTTGACACTGACAATATTCTCATTAGATCAAAAGTTATCAAGACCCATTAAAGGGTCTTGATAATAATTAAAGAATTATTTCCTTTAAAAGCATGCTTGTTTGTTTCTCATTCTTCTCAATGCCTTCCTGGATGGTGTAAAGTACAAACTAGAACTTAGAAAGTTGTTTATGTAGATGGATTAATTTGATTACACAAGAATTTCCTGATAGAATAACTTATTCTTATAATCAATTACACACACACATATATATATAGTGGCAAGTGAGGATTTACTGAGATCATTTTTTTTTTTTTAAACACTGCCCAAAGTTGAAATAAAACATTGGTCTTTCTGCTTTTGGCTTGGTAAAAACATTGAGATTTGTTTTCCCTCAGGGATCAAAATAGGATAAAGAATAGAGAGAAAGCTATTTTCTAAATAAAGATACATCAAAGGAGCCACATAAGAAACTCCAGTTCTGACAAAGAACTAATCAATCTTCACAAAATTTTATAAGAGATTCTGATGCACAGCTGGGACTGAGGATTGATTTAGGAAGTAGGCTGCTCAGGATAAGAGCTGAGAGGAACACACTTAAGAGAATGGGTATTTCATTCATTCATCTTTGGGCTACAGGATGTCTGAAATGTATACTATCCAAAGGAGATTCACGTCCACTAAGATTCTCCTGGAAAGGATCTGAGTGATTGAGTGATTCCCTTTCTATTTCATCCTGGTCATATTTCAATCTAGCTCCAAGCATTTAGCTCTAAATTTTAATTATCATTGGTGATACTGGGAAAGATTGAGGACAGGAGGAGAAGGGGCTGATAGATGCTTGGATGTCATCATTAACTCAATGGACATGAGTTTGAGCACACTCTGGGAGATGGTGAAGGACAGGGAAGTCTGGCGTGCTACAGTCTATAGGGTTGCAAAGAGTCGGACATGACCGAGTGACTGAACAACAACAAAAATTTAATAATGGATATAAGAATTCTTCTTAAAAAATGTATTAAAATGTTTCCTAGTAAATTTTCACCCAGAGTTGCATGTTTTGAAATGCTCAATTTGCATTATGAATGCAGTAGATCAAAATACAGCAACAGCAATGACAAAAATAGAGCTAGGAATTAAGAAAGCTTTCTAAGAATTCCACAGACGGAGGAGCCTGGCAGGCTACAGTCGATAGGGTCACAAAGAGTTGGACACGACTGAGTGACTATCACTCTCTCACTCACACAACACTCACAGTGCTTCCTAGATGGCTCAATGGTAAAGAACCCACCCATCAAGCAGAAGAGGCAGGTTCAACCCCTGGGTTGAGAGGATCTCCTGGGGAAGTAAATGGCAACCCCCTCCAATATTCTTGCCTGGGAAATCCCATGGACAGGAGAGCCTGGTGGGCTACAGTCCATGGGGTCACAAAGAGTTGGACATGACTTAGTGACTAAACAAGAGCAGCACTTACAGATTTACTCTATGTAAGCTTTCCATTTGTTTTCAGTGAAATCACAAGGCCTCAGAGCCAGTATTATCAGTTAACTGTAGCACATATGTTCAAAATGCTAATTATTTTTCATTTATAGTAATCTTTCTTAATAGCATGGGATTATTTATGAGAAATAAACAGATCACACAAAAAAAGGCAATTTATTTGTTCAGCCTTTTTTTTTAAATATTGTGTGTAACTTAGCAATTAGTTAGTAATACTTCTGTCTAATGTGTAGACATTGTTAAATTAGTAGACCACATCTGAAGTATAGGAAAAGGTTAAAACAAGAGGTCTTCATTTTTGTGAGATAAAATTCTAAATACTGTCCAATAGTATGATATCATGTATCTTCCTAATATCATTTAGCTATTTTTTAATCTAATAATTATTATTCAGGTAAATAAAATATACTAAGTTCAAAAACAGTCTGAGAAAATGATGGTCTAGAAACTCAGTCTCCCTCTTCTCCTCAGAGTTTCACTGGTGATGGTTGTGTAGATGTCAGTCATCACATTTTCTCAAGACAGGGCTTATGAAATGAAAATATCTCTTGCCATATCAACAAACAAGAAATATCACAGCCATCAACGATTTCTGGCCTCCAAAAGTAAATGAGGGCTCCCAAAACTGTGATGCAACAGATGCTGCCCAGCCCCCTCCACGGTGATTACTGAGGAGCTGGGGGAATGGAAGAAGCAGCCATCTGCCACTCCTTAAGCTGAACAGGAAACAGGATTTGGCCCCACATAGCTGAGGTTCATATGAAAGGAATAAATTCAGTGAGCCCAGAAACATATCATGCGAAATGTCAACTGGGTGAAGCATAAGCTGGAACCAAGATTGCCAGGAGAAATATCAATAACCTCAGACATGCAGATGACACCACCTTATGGCAGAAAGTGAAGAAGAACTAAAGAGTCTCTTGATGAAAGGGAAAGAGGAGAGTGAAAAATTTGGCTCAAAACTCAACATTCAGAAACTAAGATCATGGGATCCGGTCTCATCTCCTCATGGCAAATAGATGGGGAAACTATGGAAACAGTGAGAGACTTTATTTTTTTGGGCTCCAAAATCACTACAGATGGTGACTGCAGCCATGAAATTAAAAGACGCTTGCTCCTTGGAAGAAAAGCTGTGACCAACCTAGACAACATATTAAAAAGCAGAGACCTTACTTTACCAACAAAGGCCTGCCTAGTCAAAGCTGTGATTATCCAGTAGTCACGTATCAATGTGAGAGTTGGACTATAAAGAAAGCTGATTGCCAAGCAATTGATATTTTTGAACTGTGGTGTTGGAGAAGATTCTTGAGAGTCCCTAGGACTACAAGGAGATCCAACCAGTCAATCTTAAAGGAAATCAGTCCCGAATATTCATTGGAAGGACTGACTCTGAAGCAAAACTCCAGTACTTTGGCCACCTGATGCAAAAACTGACTCTTTGGAAAAGACCCTGATGCTGGAAAAGATTGAAGGCAGGAGGAGAAGGGGACAACAGAGGATAAGATGGTTGGATGGCACTACTGACTCAATGGACATGAGTTTGAGTAGGCTCCGGGAGTTGGTGATAGACAGGGAATCCTGGTGTGCTATAGTCCATGAGTTCACAAAGAGTCAGACATGACTGAGTGACTGAACTGAACTGAACAGAACTGAGAGGCTCAAATCTTCTCATACATAGAATGCTAAATTCCTTAACTTGATACCTGATTTTTGATGTTCAGGCTGCATCCTCCCCTTGTTGCAGACTTGTATATAGCCTGAGTCCCCCTCCTACCTCCTTGGAGCAGTCTCTCAGAACTAACTGAGGCACTGTGTTCGAGGATGCAGTCCTCATTTTGCCCCAAAATAAAGCTCAACTTGAAGTTCTCAGGTAGTGCATATTTTTTAATCAACAGGCTCTATAACAATTCTATTTTGCCGTGAATAAAGCTAATTATTTCTGTGTTTTGGTTACTTACATTATGTGTCTCACAACTATCATCTGGCTGCAATCTATAACAAATAAAAAGAAAGTAACACTTAAAAGTGTTAAGGAAATGTAAAGCCAAGACTACTGTTCGAAGTTATAATATAAATATTCTTAGTATGTTTAGACAGGAAAGTCTCAAATGTGTATTTATTGAAGCTATTCAGCCTTCATTCATTACATGAATTTCTAGCATCAATTAAGGATTGATGCAAACATTCAAAAACAAATAAGGCTATGCAATTTTAAAGCACAATTTAATCCTTAATCCTTTTCAGCATTTAAAAATCATAATGACAGATTTTTAATTGAGGACTAGTGCTGGTAAAATCTGTAACAATGGTTAGTTTCTTACAATACAAGCCTAGATTAATTTATACAGTACTCTTGGGTGTTACAAATAAAAAATGAGTCATCTCCGTTTGGTGATAATATTGTATTATAATAGAGACAAAATTTTCATGTTAACCTTCCAAAGAAGATTTTCCTATTAAATGCATCCACAGAATTATGGAGGAGGAAAAATAACTTTTCCTCTACTCCTCTTAGTTCTTGGCTGATATCCCCTACAACAGAAGGCAAACTAACAGGAGGAAAACAAGCAGAAATTTGGTAACATGTATACCTCTTGCTGAAGCCTGGCTTGGAGGATTTTGAGCATTACTTTACTAGCATATGAGATGAGTGCAATTGTGCAGTAGTTGGCACATTCTTTGGCATTGCCTTTCTTTGGAATTGGAATGAAAACTGACCTTTTCCAGTCCTGTGGCCACTGCTGAGTTTTCCAAATTTGCTGGCAGATTGAGTGCAGCACTTTCACAGCATCATCTTTCAGGATTTGAAACAGCTCAACTGGAATTCCATCACCTCCACTAGCTTTGTTCATAGTGATGCTTTTTAAGGCCCACTTGACTTCACATTCCAAGATGTCTGGCTCTAGATTAGTGATCACATCATCATGATTATCTGGGTCGAGATGGCATCACAGACTCGATGGACGTGAGTCTGAGTGAACTCCGGGAGATGGTGATGAACAGGGAGGCCTGGTGTGCTGCGATTCATGGGGTCGCAAAGAGGCGGACATGACTGAGCGACTGAACTGAACTGAACTGAACTGATACCCCTTGCACTAGAGAAGGAAATGGCAACCCACTTCAGTTTTCTTGCCTGGAAAATCCCCATGGACAGAGAAGCCTGGCGGGCTACTGGTCCATAGGGTCCCAAAGAGTCCACATGACTGAGCAACTAAGCACTCAGGCTTTTCCTAGTACAAGGAGGGTGATGCCCTTATAAATATGGAGGTTTCCCTTATAAATGGAGAGCTCTGTAACAAAAGAGTTTCTATGTCTCTGTTTCTAAAAATATTCAGCCTAAAATAATCTTTATGTCAAAGAGTGACATATTTAATTTTGTGGGCTCCAAAATCACTGCAGAGCATGACAGCAGTTATGAAATTAAAAGATACTTGCTCCTTGGATGAAAAGATATGATAAACCTAGACAGCGTTTTAAAAAGTAGAGACATCACTTTGCTGACAAAGGTCCACGTAGTCAAAGCTATGGTTTTTTCAGTAGCTTTATACAGATGTGAGTGAGTGCAAGTTACTCATTTGTGTCTGACTCTTCATGACCCCAAGAACTATATAGTCCATGGAATTCCTCAGATCAGAATTCTGGAGTGGGTAGCCTTTTCCTTCTCCAAAAGATCTTCCCAACCCAGGGATCGAGCCCAGGTCTCCCACATTGCAGGAAGATTCTTTACCAGCTGAGCCACTAGGGAAGGCCTAGAATACTGGAGTGGGTAGCCTATCCTTCCTCCAATGGATCTTCCTGACTCAGAAATTGAACCAGGGTCTCCTGCATTGCAGGTGGATTTTACTAACTGAGATACCAGGGAAGCCCACAGATGTGAGAGTTGGACCAGAAAGAATGCTGAGCACTGAAGAATTTATGCTTTTGAACTGTGGTGCTGGAGAAGACACCTAAGAATCCCTTGGACAACAAGGAGATCAAACCAGTCAATCCTAAGGGAAATCAACCCTGCATATTCTTTGGAAGGACTGATGCTGAAGCTGAAGCACCAATACTTTGGCCACCTGATGTGAAGAGCTGACTCATTGAAAAAGACCCTGATGATGGTAAAGAGGAGGAGGAGGAGAAGAGGGCAACAGAGGATGAGATGGTTGGATGGCATCATCGACTCAATGGACAGAAGTTTGAGCAAACTCTGGGAGATAGTGAAGGACGGGGCAGCCTGGTGTGCTGCAGTCCATAGGATCGCAAAGAGTCAGACACAACTGAGGGACTGAACAACAATAATAATGTCAAAGAGGCATATTTCAAGATGACAGATTCTCTTCTCCCTCAGAATAGTTCTCATTCTTGCAGTTGTTAGTGTCCTTTAACTCTGATGATCTTAATTACATTTAAAAAAAGAGAGAGTTTTATTGCCTGTGTTAAGAAACAATGACCTGAAAAAGTGTAAAGTTGCAAAACTGTTAAACTGAAAGAATTCTCAACTAAGCCTTTACAAATAAGATTTAAGATTATATTCCCAAACTGCCTGCAGCATGTATTTGCAATTTCATGTACCTGTTTACCTTTTTTCTATATATTTTAAAGAAATTTTAAAATAAAGGAAAAAAGTACATCAAGTAGAAAAATATTCCCGTTGCTCAGAATATCTACCACAGATATTTTGTCCTATTTGTTTCTCATTCTCTTTACTTAGATAAAATAAAAACTTCAGCAGTCTAGCTAGTCTCCTGCAATGGAATCCCTCAGTATTACTTATCCCTGAACTCCCAAGAGGCAATTGCCATCTGACTTTTATAAAAATCCTTCCAATCTATTAACTTTAAGATTTTCATTCTATATGTGTTTTTTAACAACATATGGTAATATGTTGCATGTATCATCCTCCATCTTTCCATTTCCCCCTCCAAATTATTTTCAACATCTCCCATGTTGATCTTTCTGGAACCAGCACCAACATTATGAGCATCCTTCTATTAATGGATATTTAGGTTCATTCAAATTTTCCAAGATGACAATTATCTCTGTAATGCAAATCCTCACTTCAGTGTCCTTTACCTCTGGAGTACGTTTTCAGAAACGGTAAATGTTTCAACATTTTACCTGATTGCAAATAAACTCTTTTCTTGCTTACAGTCTTCTGCATTTCTTGGCTGACAGAGTATATATTTAAATATAATTATACTATAATTAAATATAATGATAAGTGAAGGTGTCAGTTGCTCCATCATGTCCAACTCTTTGCAATCCCATGGACTATAACCCAGCAAGCTCCTCTGTCCAGGGAGTTTTTCAGGCAAGAATACTGGAGTCAATAGCCTTTCTCATCTCCAGGAGATCTACCTGACCCAGGGATCAAACCCAGGTCTCTTGCACTGAAGGCAGATTCTCTACTGTCCAAGCCACATGTAATTAAAATTCAAAATAAATGAAGCAATGTACTATTTTTCCCATAAGGTTGACAAAAATGAGAGTATTGCCATGTTTCTTGAGTTGTACATGGCACAACTACTTTGAAAGCATTATGACAGAATCTAATAAACTTGCAAATGTGCATACTCCCAAATCCAACAATTTCATTCTTGAAAACATATTCCAGAGTAACAAGAAAGATATGTAATCAGAAAAAGTAGGGAAATCAATAGAATAGAAAAATTGTGATTTCTGGGCAGCTCTATGAATGCATTTGAAGTTTGTGGTCATAAATGAAAGTTAGCAGCACTTTTAGTGACTGATTGGATATAACTCAGTATGCAAAATATGCAAATCTGCATATTTTCCTTTGGTCATCTTTACTTGGCATGTGGGCAATAGGTTAAAAAATAGATTGAGTTGATCATGTAACTACTCATCAAATATATAGAACAGGAAAGGGGCTTAGGAAGGTGAGGAGTTACCATGAAATAATTAAAATAATGTGTTATGGATGTTAAGGTGCATGAGCTGGCTTGGGTTGCCATAACAACATAACACACTGGATGACTTATATAATGCAAATTTATTTTCTTATGTTTCTGGGAGCTTGAAGTCCAAGATCAAGGTGCTATCAGCGTTAATTTCTAGGGAGACCTCTCTTATTCTAAGCCATTTTAAAAAGATAACTCAGATGAAGAAGTAATGCTTCCAGGATGGAGGGCCTGAACCTATCCTGGTATAAATGAGTTATTGTAAATGGGTGCTTTTCTTACCACAGGCTTTGAATTATCCTACTGAGGCCATGTGGCATAAAGCTCAAGTAACCTCTGGATATGGGATGATTGCTTCACTTTATTATCTGTTATTATCTATTAGTTCAATGACAATGTGTAGCCAAAAGAAGGGAACTCTATCCATACCCAACAAAACCAAAGAAGTGTTGGGACAGATATAATTAGCCTAAACAATTCTGGATTTCATCCTTGACTTTTATGAGTAGTTTACCCCTCACACCTAGGGTAAACCTATGTCTGGGTTGATCTGGGCATTTGCCAGTGTACACTTGCTATCCTGTCATCCTCTGGTTAGTACTTTGCTTTACTCTAAAATGTGTTCCAGTTTGCATAAAGAGTTATATCCAATCAGTCACTAAAATCTGGCAATATCTGACAATTTTTAACACAATATCTGACAATTTTTAATAATATTTCCTCCAGTGTTTATCATTCAAAACTAGGTAAAAGCAACAGCAATAAATATGACATTTATTTATGTTCTTTTCATTAGCACAGTTATTGGCTATATATACCATACACACACACACATACAAAACTAACAGGAATGAAATAAATGCTTCAGATATTAAATATAAGAAATATATCACCTTAACAATGAAAAATGATTGTGATTGATATTTATTTTCATATAAAACAAATATTAGACCATTGGATTCTGATGATATGAGAAAAAAAAATCCACGTAAATGTAACAAACCATCATCATTGTTAAAAAAACTTCTACATCAGAAGCTCACAATCCTTTTACAAGAGAGAAAGTATTCCTCAATAAAGTGGTTTATTCTGTTTTGTTTTAACATGTCATATCTAGTAAGCTCCACTTAAAAAATACAAAAAGGATAAAAATAATAATACACAAAAACCTTTATTTCTAACATGACAGATAAATATGATTCCCTTTGCTGAACTCAGTTTTCCCCCAAATACCTTCAGATACTTGAATCACAGATGTTCCCATGGTGAGTCCTTAGAGAAGTGAATACACGGTAAAAAATATATATATTTTTAAATGGCTTTAGCAACAGACAGAAAAAAAATAAATGTGAAAATTGTTATTACAGTTTTAAGAGTAGCAACAACACTTGGGGAAGTAGAGGGAGCATCTCATTGAAATTGCACACCCAGGGGTGTAGGAGTGTACAAGCTCATAATATGTCATTTCTGAATGTGGGAGAAGAGAAGCTGTGAGGACCTTACTTGGCAGATGACAAATGTCCTCTAGGCTTTTCTAGATTCAGTTCAGTTCAGTTCAGTTCAGTTGCTCAGTTGTGTCTGACTCTTTGTGACCCCATGAATCGCAGCACGCCAGGCCTCCCTGTCCATCACCACCTCCCGGAGTTCACTCAGATTCACGTCCATCGAGTCAGTGATGCCATCCAGCCATCTCATCCTCTGTTGTCCCCTTCTCCTCATCTAGATTAGAGCCTGCTAAACATGAAATTTCTACATAAAGTTGTCAACTGATCTGTGACACTATTGTATTGCTACAGAGTTCAGGAGAGCTCACCAAAAGAATGAAGGTAAAACAAATGTAAAAAAGTTAAAACAAGTTTTGAATGTTTGGGAGCAAAGGAGGTCAGGCATATACAAATAGAACTTAAAACAGACTGAGGAAGAAGAGGTGAATCTTTGCTGGGGTCCAGCCCTGGTGGATCCAGAATGATTCGAAGGGTGGACGGCTTCGGCAAGGGAAACTTATTTATTTATTTATTAATATAAGATTAGATTAGAAAGAGTTAGTATAGTAGGAAAATTAAGTGGAGAAAAGAGGCTGAATAACTTGGTTTACGGGCTAAACTAATAAAACTCCGGACAAGGAGCTTGCACCATCTACGTCAGGCCACCGGCGCCCGTTTGAATATCGGAGAGTGCCCCGCCTTGGGCTCTCTCTCTCTCACAGATCTTAAAAGCCAGGGCAAGTAAGTAGACATGATGAGCCGCCCGCTCCAGATGGGAAATCAGCCTGAAATTAAAGTATAAAGAGGAGACACGGGGGAAATCAGTCCAGCGACTGATCCCATCCTCTATTGTCTAGAATCTCCTTTTATACCTTTGCTTGTACATAGAGATCAATGGGTAATACAAAATTATGTGGCATCAGCAGCCCTGACTCTTATCAAAACCAGGCTTTTTTCTCTGCATACCTAATTGTATACACAAGTCTTAGGTGATTTACATGTCTCCTAGCCAAAAGGGCCAATTAACATTTTACAGCCTTTTTCCTGATAAAGGTTTGTTAACCAGAAAACTTATTTGTGTTGATCTTCCCAAAGTCTGGTGCCACTCTCAGAAAGCACTAAATAAAGTTACATTCTTACATAGCAAGGACACAAGAGGAGTGCAGTGATATATAACAAAGAAAAGTAATTAACTCAAAAGTCTAGTGTTGCTAACATCAAAACTACTATCTATCCTTTTCCATATCCCGTTTACATTGATTAACATCCTCTCAGGTGCCTAAAAGATAAAGAATATGGAGGTCTGGCAACAATCATTGAGTCAACAGTGAAAACCCTCTACCAATATAATTTTTAACTCTTTAGAAAAGGCTCTGTTTCTTTAAGATGCTTTTAAGCTTTGTGCCTCTCGCGGTTGGGGGCTGTAAGCAATTCACAAGCTGTAAGAGGTCTGGGGAACCTGTTAGACAAGCTAGAGAGTTATCAGAGGGGGTTTAACTGAAACATCCCTTTTAAATGCAGAAGACTAAAGCCCTGAATTGACTTTTCCAGAGAATATCAGAAGAGTGGAGAAGCAGAGTACAAAGGCCAGCAGATTCTTATATTTTGGGGGGTGGATGCTCAGGAAATTCCAGGGGGAACCCCTGAAACCTGATCACGACCTTGCGTTTGCCAGGCTTCCTTCCGCATGACCTTGTCATGGGCGGGATTCCTCACACTGGCCCCCAACAAATCTTATATTGGACATGATAATTATTTGACTCGAGCGACATAATAAAATTTAGCTCTCCTTGCCCTTACTTATTCATGGAAATTCAAAACTGTTGGCTCTGAACTGAATCCTGGGTGAGGCGGCAAGGAGTTAGAGTAGGACTAGGAGGTGACCCTCTAAAGTTGACTTTACTCAGCTAGAATCCTAGCTATACCCTGTACTTAGTATTTGATTGTGGTGAATTTATTTACGTATTTTTATGTTAATGACCTTGCTGTTGTTGTTGTTCAGTGGTTAAGCAGGGTCTGACTCTTTACAAGCCTATGGACTGCATCACATCAGGCTCCCCTGTCCTCCACTGTCTCCCAGAGTTTGCTGAAATTCATGTCCACTGAGTGGGTGGGTGGCACTGAAAATGCCTAGATGAGTATATCAACTCCATAAACACATAGGTTTGGTCCCAGCCTTTCTGTTGACCCTTAATAAACTTACCATCTTATCCTCTTCCACTCCCTTATCCTGTTGCCTTCAATCTTTCCCAGCACCAGAGTCTTTTCCAATGAGTTGGCTCTTCACATCAGGTGACCGAAGTATTGGAGCATCAGCTTCAGCAACAGTCTTTCAGATGAATATGTGTGTTAGTCACTAAGCTGTGTCTGACTCTTTGCAGCCCTATATACTATAGCCCACGAGGCTCCTCTGTCCATGGAATTTTCCAGGCAAGAGTACTGGAGTTTGTTGCCATGCCCTTCTCCAGGGGATCTTCCCAATCCAGGGACTGAACCCAGGTTAAATGAATATTCAGGGCTGATTTCCTTTAAAATTGACTTGTTTGATCTCCTTGTAGTCCAAGGAACTCTCAAGAGTCTTCTTCAATATCACAATTCAAAAGCATCAATTCTTAGGTTCTCAGCCTTCTTTATGGTCCAACTCTCACATCTGTACCTGACTACAGAGAAAACCATATATTTGACTATATGAACCTTTGTCAGCAAAGTGATGTCTTTGCTTTTTAATACACTGACTAGGTTTGTCATAGGTTTTCTTCCAAGGAGCAAGTATCTTTTAATTTCATGGCTTCAGTCATGGTCTGCGGGGATTTTGAACCCCAAGGAAAGAAAATGTGTCACTGCTTCCCATTCTATTCGCCATGAAGTAATAAGACCAGATGTCATGGTCTTAATTTTGTTAATGTTGAGATTTAAACCAGGGTTTTCAGTAATTTACTTCTCCAGGGGTTCTTCCTGACCCCAGGGTTCAAACCTGAGTCTCCTTCCTGGCAGGCAGGTTCTTTACCACTGAGCCACCTTGGGAAGCTGTTAATGACTTTGCCTTTAGGGATTTTATTTTGTTATTAGAGTTTAATTGCTTTACAATATTGTGTCAGTTTCTGCTGTACAAAGAAGTAAATCAACCATATGTATATATATAGTCCCTCCCTGCCTCCCTTCCAGTTCCCCCTCCTCCCACCCCTCTAGATCACATGGTGCATTGAGCTAAACTCCCTGTACCTTACAGCAGTTTCCCATTAGCGATCTCTTTTACATGCAGTAGTGTGTGTATTTAAATGCTTCTCTCCTATTTTGTCCCCCTCTCCCCTAACTCTCCCCTCCCCCCCCACCCTGTCCACATGTTCATTCTCTACATCTGTGTCTTTACTCCTGCCCTGCAAAAATGGATATGCTACCATCCACTTAGTTTATGATAAGTTTTAAATTAAGCACTGCATTAATTATTAGCATGGTGCCTGGTGTATAGCAAACTCTAAATGACAATGCTTGTTGTAGGATTAATCTCTTGCTTAATTTGAAGATATAGACATTAGGCATCATAAGGGTAAGTGTGGCTTTCCCAAGGTCACAAAAAGTGGCCGGTTGATTTCAAGTGTCCCATCACTTCCATTATAAACTTAGTCTTGGTTTGATACAGTGGAAAGAAACTAAAATGTAGATTTGAAATTTTCTTACGTTTATAAATTGACAGCTAATTTTGCTTGATAAACTTAGGAGAATCCTACACAGTTTCAATTATACTAATCACATGATTGGCGATTACAAATACATTTCAGGCCAATATGAATATCCACCAAAAGGATCTACAACAGAGAAAATCTTACCAGGTGGAGAAAATTACAGACTATTTGGATATATCACTTTTTTACCCAGTGCATCCAGTTCTTGCTCGAAGAGTCTATCCATTTAGTCAGTCTTTGTCTTTTGATGGAACATTTAGTCTGCTGCTGCTGCTGCTAAGTCACTTCAGTCATGTCCGACTCTGTGCGACCCCATAGACGGCAGCCCACCAGGCCCCCCCATCCGTGGGATTCTACTTATGTTTAAAAAAAAAATTGATAGTTATGCACTTACTGACATGTTGTTGATTATTTTGTGGGTGTTTTATAGGCTCTTTTTTGTTCCTTGCTTCTTTTATTCTTTTCTTTTATGATTTCATGACCCTCTTTAGTGTTATGTTTGGATCCCTTTCTCTTTATTCTGTATGTATCTATTAAAGCTTTTTGGAATATGGTTATTATTAGACTTATATATGGCAATTTCTTTATATGGTGATTATTCCAAATTTCTGATCTCTTAACTTTAAATCCATTTAAGAATCCCACATTTTTACTCTCCTACCCCACAATTAGTGGGTTTGACATAACATTTTATTATTTTTGGTGTTATGTATCCCCTACCTACTTACTGTGGATATAGCATCATACTCTTTTGTCATTTGATTTTCCTACAAATTTTGTCTATGATTAATTTGCTAACATTAATCTATATTTTTGTTTACCAATGAACTTTTTCTTTTCATAATTTTCGTGTTTCTAATTGTGTGATACTTAGTCACTCAGCCATCTCCAACTCTTTGTGACCCCATGGACTGTAGTCCACCAGGCTCCTCTGTCCATGGGAATTCTTCAGGCAAGAATACTAGAGTGAGTTGCCATGCCCTCTTCCAGGGGATCTTCCCAACCCATGTATTGAACCAGGGTCTCCTGCATTGCAGGTGGATTCTTTACCAGCTGAGCTACCAGGGATGCCCATTTATAATTGTAGTTTTTCCTTTATCGCTTAGAGAATTTCCACATAATTCTTGGAAAACTAGGTTGGTGGGGTTCAACTCTTTTTTGACTTTTCTGTTACCTGTAAAATATTTGATCTCCCCATGAAATCTGAATAAATGTTGTGCATTCTTGATTGTAAGTTTTCCCCTTTCAGCACTTTGAATAAACCACACTACTGGCATGCAGAATCCCTGCTGAAAAGTCAACTGAGAGCTTAAGGTAGTTCTTTTGTACCTAATTTGTTTCTTTTCCTTTGTTGTTTTCAATCAATTCAGTTCAGTCACTCAGTTTTGTCTGACTATAGGCAACCCCATGGACTGCAGTGTGACAGGCTTCCCTGTCTATCATCAACTCCCAGAGCTTGCTCAAACTCATGTCCATTGAGTCGGTTATGCCATCCAACCATCTCATCCTCTGTCGTCCCCTTCTCCTCCTGCCTTCAATCTTTCCTAGCATCAGGGTCTGTCCCAGTGAGTCAATTCTTCTCATCAGGTGGCCAAAATATTGGAGCTTCAGTTTCAGAATCAGTCTTTCTGATGAATATTCAGGATTGATTTCCTTTAGGATGGACTGTTTGGATCTCCTTGCCGCCCAAGGGTCTTAAAAGTCTTCTCCAACACCACAGTTCAAAAGCATCAATTCTTCGGCACTTAGCTTTCTTTATGGTCCAACTCTTACATCTGTACATGAGTACTGGGAAAACCATAGCTTTGACTACATGGACCCTTGCTGGCAAAGTAATGTCTCTGCTTTTTAATATGTTCTATAGATTGGTCATAGCTTTTCTTCCAAGGAGCAAGCATCTTTTAATTTCATGGCTGCAGTCACAATCTGCAGTGATTTTGGAGCCCAAGAAAATAAAGTCTGTCACTGTTGCCATTGTTTCCCCACCAATTTGCCATAAAATAATGGGACTGGATGCCATGATCTTAGTTTTGAATATTGAGTTTTCAGTCACCTTTTTCACTCTCCTCTTTCCCTTTCATCAAGATACTCTTTAGATCCGCTTCACTTTCTGCCATAAGGGTGGTGTCACCTGCATATCTGAGATTATTAATATGTCCCCAGGCAATCTTTTTTCCAGCTTGTGCTTCATCCAGTCCAGGATTTCTAATGATATACTGTGCACATAAGTTAAAAACAAGGGTGATAATATATAGCCTTTATGTACTCCTTTCCCAATTTGGAACCAGCCTGTTGTTCCATGTCTGGTTCTAACTGTTGCTTCTTGACCTGCTTACAGATTTCTCAGGAGGCAGGAAAGGTGGTCTGCTATTCCCATCTCTTGAAGAATTTTCCAGTTTGTTGTGATCCACACAGTCAAAGTCTTTGGCATAGGTAATAAAGCAGAAGTAGATGTTTTTCTGGAACACTCTTGCTTTTTCCACAGAAGGCAATGGCAACCCACTCCAGTACTCTTGCCTGGAAAATCCCATGGATGGAGGAGCCTGGTAGGCTGCAGTCCATGAGGTCACTAAGAGTTGGACACAGTTGAGTGACTTCACTTTCTCTTTTCCCTTTCATGCATTGGAGAAGGAAATGGCAACCCACTCCAGTGTTCTTAACTGGAGAATCCCAGGGACAGGGGAGCCTGTTGGGCTGCTGTCTATGGGGTCGCACAGAGTTGGACATGACTGAAGCGACTTAGCACCTGCAGAAGCTTGCCTTTTCTGTGATCCAATGGATGTTGGCAATTTTATATCTGGTTCCTCTGCTTTTTCTAAATCCAGCTTGAGCATCTGGAAGCTCACAGTTCAGGTACTGCTGAAGCTTGTCTGGAGAACTTTGAGCATTACTTTGCTTATGTGTGAGATAAATGCAATTGTATGATAGTTTGAACATTCTTTGGCATTGCCTTTCTTTGGGATTAGAATGAAAACACTTTTTCCAGTCCTGTGGCCACTGATGAGTTTTCTAAATTTGCTGGCATATTGAGTACAACACTTTCATAGCATCATCTATTAGGATTTGAAATAGCTCAGCTGGAATTCCATCACCTTCACTAGCTTTGCTCATGGTGATGCTTCCTAAGTCCCACTTGACTTTGCACTACAGGATATCTGGCTCTAGGTAAGTGATCACACCATCATGGTTATCTGGGTCATGAATATCTTTTTTGTATAACTCTTCTGTGTATTCTTGCCACCTCTTCTTAATATCTTCTGCTTCCATTAGATCCATACCGTTTCTATGCTTTATTGTGCCCATCTTTGCAAAGTTGCTTTCAATAGTATCTCTTTATCCTTGGTTTTTATATTTTAATTACTAGGTGTATTGGTGTAGTTTTCTTTGGTTTGATCCTTTTTGGGACTCTCTGTGTTTCCTGGATTTGAATGGCTGTTTCCTTATCTAGGTTAATGAAGTATTTATCTATTATGTCTTCAAATATATTCTCTGTTCCTTTGTCTCTCTTTTCTCCTTCTGGGACGCCTATGATGTGAATGTTAGTAAGCTTGGTATTATCCCAGAAATCTCTTAAACTGCCCTCTTTTGCTTTTACTTTTTTTCTTTTTTTTTTTTTACTGATTTCCATTTCTCTGTGTTCCACCTAACAGATCCATTCTTTTGTATCATTTATTCTGCTATTGATTCTTTCTAGAGTATTTTTCATTCAGTTACTGAATCCTTCATCTCTGTTTGTTTCTTTCTTATATCTAACTCTTAAAAACTTCTAAGGTTTTATTCTATTCTTCCAATCTTCTCCCAAGTTTCTTGAATATCTTCAAGATCATTACCCTCTATCAGATAGATTGTGTATCTCCACTTCACTTAATTCTTCTGAAATTTTATGTTCATTCATTCAGAACATGCCACCTCATTTTACCTAAATTGCTGTTTTTATTTCTGTGTATCTGGTTATATTTCCCAACCTTGGGGAAGTAGCCTCTATAGGAGAGGTTCTGTTGCCCCAGCAACATGCTCCCCACTGGTCACTAGAGCTACATGATTTGGGGTGTCCCTATGTAGGTTCTCTGGGTCCTTCTGTTGTGTCAAGCTGACTACTATGAGTGGGCTAGTAGATGTGGCTATCCCCCATCTGGTTGTTTGCCAGGACCCTCCTTGTGTAGAGGCTTTTGGCAGCTGTTTGTTGGGTTTGGGTCTTGAGGCAGCTGGTTTCAGGAGCTCAGGAGATCCTGGAGTTTATGTTGGCTCACTGGTGTGTGTGAAGTTGCAGGACTGGGATTCCTAGATCTAGTATCTGCCTGCTATTGCATGGGGTGATTCCTGACATGCTGGCAATCAGTGATTCTGGGGTGTCTCAAAGCTGATACTGGCTTGTTGGTGAGTAGGGCTGGATCCCAGGGCTGTGGATGAGAAGTCCAGAGAATCTCTGAGCTGATTTTAGCCTACCGGTGGTGAGGCCAGGGCTTAAATTTTCCTGGGGCTAGTGCTGCCAGTTCACTGGTGGGCAGAAGCAGGTTTTGGTGCCTTTTGGCTGCAGGGCCTTGGTGTCCTGAAGCTGGCATCAGCCTCATTGTGAGTGGGGCTGGATCCCCACTCACAGTGGATTCCAATGGGTCTGGAATTCACCCCAAAGGGATTGAGACCCCAGCGTCCATTCACAGGGACTGGGGAAGACTAGGGAGGTAGAATTGTATCATGGGGGTTCGTCCTTACTCCCCATCACCACCCTCCCCTTGACTCTCCATCAAGATTTTGCAGAGAGAAATGGCTTTTGTACCAGGTCATTCTTTGTAATTAAACTCACGGTATCCACCCCCTTGAGCCCACCCCGCTTCCTTCCTGGGGAGGCAACTCCCTTTTCCTGAGGGTCCCAGGGCTGTCCTTGGCTTGCTGGTGTGCGGGGCTGTGGTGGGGAGTTTGGGGACTGCTGCCACTCTGCTGATGTGTTGCTGGGTCTTGACAAGTCAGGCTTCAGGGCTGCGTTGTTGCTAGATTGGTGTCCATCTGCTGGCGAGTGAGGTCGAGGTCCAGGCAATCCTGGGTCTGGTGCTTATCCATTGCTGGGTGACTCTGGGTCCTGAGCTAGTGCCAGCACACTGGAAGGCAGAGACTGGTCCCAGGGTCTCTGGGTGCAGGTTCCAGGGGTTCCCACAGCTGGCTTTGGGCCACTGGTGGGTGGGGTTGACTGATGACACTGCTGGCTGCAGTGTCCTAGCTGTCCTAAAGTTGGATTGGCCTCCTTGTAGCTAAGAATGTATTCCAAAGCCTCTGATTGAGGGCCACAAGGTGTCTCAGAGCTGGGTTCACTTGCTGGTGAGTGGATTCTGGTTCCAGGATCTCTGGCTGGAGACTCTGGTGGTTCCAAGTTTGGAGTATTGGCTTTCTGGTGGGTGGAGGTAGGACCCAGGGGTTCGTAGGGCTGCAGCCTCTCCACTAGCAGGTCAAGCTGCATCGCAAGTTAACTGGTTGCAGGAATCCCAGGATAATGCCTGTGCACTGGTATATGGGCCCAGGTTTTGGGCCCTCCAGTGAACAGGGCTATGTTCTGGGGTGGCTGTAGGCTTAAGAGTGTCTTAAGGCAGCCTGCCTGCTAGTGGTATGGCTACATCACCACCTGGCTAATTGCTTGGCTGGGGGCATCCAGGACTGGTGCCAACAGGCTGGTGGGTGAGACCAGGTCCTAGTGCTAATAAGGCATGGAAAGGATTCCAATATGGTACTTGCTAGAGTCAGGGTCCATGTGGTAGAATGAGCTCCCCCAAATGGCTGCAACCAGTGTCTATGGACATGAGTTTGAGCAAGCTCCAGGAGTTGCTGATGGACAGGGAAGCCTGGCGTGCTACAGTCCATGGGGTCATAAAGAGTCAAACATGACTGAGTGACTAAACTAAATGGAACTGAATGTCTATGTCCCTGAAGTGAGCTCCAGTTGCCTCCAGTCTCTCTGGGAGATTCTCTAAGATAAGCTGGTGGGTCTGACCCAAGCTCCTTTCAAATTTCTGCTTCTTCCCTGGTCTTAGAGTGTGTGAGATTTCGTGTGCATTTTTATAGGTGGGGTCTGTATTTCCCACCACCTCTGGGTCTCTCAACCTTAATTTCCATTGGCCTTCCATTCTGGGGGCTTGTCTTCCCAGTGTAGGATCCCTGCACTAGGGATCCCCATGTGGGAGATTCCTCCACACCCATTCCTCCTTGAGGAGAACCTGTGCAATTGCAATTATTCTTCTGTTTTTTGGTCACCCACCCAAGGGTATGAGTCTTGACTCTACTATGCCTCTGTGCCTCCTACCTGTCTCATTGTGGTTCCTTCTTTATATCCTTAGCTGCAGATCTGGGAAAGATTGAGGGCAGGAGGAGAAGGGGATGACAGAGGATGAGATGGTTGGATGGCATCACCAACTTGATGGACATGGGTTTGGGTGGACTCCGGGAATTGGTGATGGACAAGGAGGCCTGGCGTGCTGTGGTTTGTGGGGTTGCAAAGAGTCAGACATGACTTAGCAACTGAACTGAACTGAACTTTTCTACTAGAACGTGGTCTTTCTCATGAACAGTTGCTCTGTAAGTAGCTGTAATTTTGGTGTGCCAAAGAGAGGAGGTGATCTCGGTGTCTTCCTATTCTGATGGCTTGGCCAAGCTTTAAATGCAGTTTATATTTTAATATGTTTACACAGTTTTTAGGTAAAAACTTACCTGCTAGTGTCAGCAGCCTTTTTTTCATTTTATAATTTCTATCCCAAATTAAGGAAAAATTATTTAAAATCATGATAATGTTCTTAGCACATTGATAGAGAACTTTGCACAATTTTACAACTAATTTTAAAGACAGTGGCAATGATGATGATATTATGATGCCAAGAATCTGATGGCAAATTAACAAAGATTGAAATTGGCTTAACAAATGATGAGTTTCTATTCCTTGCCCTTACCTACTGTTCTCACCATCACCTTATGCTACTAGCTTGAAATTGGGTTAAAAATGTTTTTATATTACTACATGAAGAGTTATTGCTCTCTCTAAATCTTAACATGGTAATGGAGAATTTTTCTATCATAATTAGGTAAAGCCATGAGATATTTATTAAGTATTTTAACAACAACTCTAAAATCAGAAATGAATAGTTTTAAAATTTTTAATGTAAAAAGCAATCTGTTTACAAAGTTATCTGTTTGAAAATATATTTAATTGCTCCAATATTATAGAGGTTTGTGCTGTGATTCTCCTATTAGAGTTGACAGAGGTTTCATTCAGCATCCTCATTTGCTAAGGATACTTTGATTGGATCTGCTGGCTCAAAAAGCCCAAGTATTAGAGCAATTTTTACTAAAGTCTTAACTTTCTATAAAGACTTCTCTTGTTCTAGTCTCCACTAGAATTTAGTAGTCTTACAGGTAACCACTGGTTCAATGAAATATCACTGTTTGATGTGGTATATATTGCTTCCAAAATCCAGAAAAGCATATCAAGCACTAAGCCATGTTTTTCAAGGTAGATTGTGTGAAGTACATCAACTTGATTTTCACTTCAGATGGATATCTCAAGATATTCCATACATTTATCCCACTTCTCCTCCCACACTAGAAATTAACATTGGGTTGTAGGGCTGCTAAACTTTTCTGGGATATCTTTCACTGTCTAGTTTGTACATGTCTTATTAAGACATGTAAATTATTTGTACTTCCTGCTCATAGGATCCAACTGGCATAATGTAATCAATGAAAAGGACTCCAGTAAAATTTGTGGAATACCAAAGAATCAAGATCTCTAGGGATTCTATGATGGTACAAAGCTGGATAATAGGTATATTTCTGAACCATGTATATGAAGGTTTACTCTTAACTCTGTACAGTAAAAAGCAAGCTGCTTCCAGTGGTACCTACAAATAGGTATGGGGAAAATAAGTATTATCCAGGTCAACATATATGTGCCTAACGGCAGGGGTCATATTGATTTTTTCCAGTATGTGTACTACGTCTGTGACAGAAGCTGTAATTGGAGCCTCCACCTGATTGAGTTTATGATAGTCTAAGGATAGTCTCCAAGATTTATCTACCCAGGCTAAGTGACTACATTTATGAGTTATATGGATATGTGAAAGATGTAATCACTCCTGCTTCTCCTGCATTTCCTGCAAGAAATTTCTTCTGCTATAAAACAGAAAACAATCTTGATAAGGAGAAGTTCCAGAAGTTTCCACTTACCATTCCTATCAAAGTAGCATTCCCCAATGGGGTCAGGGGGCTTCCCCAGTGGCTCAATGGTAAAGAATACACCAGCAATGCAGGAGATAATGCAAGAGATGTGAGTTTGATTCTTAGGTGAGGCAAATCCCCTGGAGGAGGGAATGGTACCCCACTCCAATGTTCTTGCCTGGATAATACTATGGACAGAGGAGTCTGGTGGGCTACAGTCCAAAGGGTTGCACAGAGTCAGACACAACTGAAAAGACTTAGCACCCAGACACTTAACAACTAGATTGCCAGCAAAAGAAAAAAAAAAAAAAAAGAAGAAGAAAGGGAGGAAGGAAGGAAGAAAAGAAACAAGGAAGGATGGATCTTATGACATTTGTTGACATTTGTGGTATAATTACTATCACTATGGCTGACTTCAAGTTACCAATGTGATATTACCCCAACTCTTAATACAAAGTTGGGGAGAGATTCAATATGCAGTATTTCTACCATATATCCATAATAGACTTGAATAACCTCAAGGGCTTTTCCAACTTTTATAAAAATTACTTAAGAATAAGGAACTAACTAAAAATAAAGGAACATTACATTGTCCTAAACAATATGACTCAAATCTGTTACAATCAGTTGTAATATTTTATACACTATGTAATAAGATTAGAAATCAATTTGAACATTCATATAGAGGTCTTTTGATGTTGAGAGAAGCTGTCAGAATGAACATTTTATTAAGTAGTAATTTTGCAAAATAAAATAAAAAGTCATTGTTTATATAACCCTTCCTAAAGCTGAAATAAAGCCAGGTCAAACTTTGACTTCTGAAGCTTCAAAATGACAATACTTAGAATTATTTAAACTTTAATACAGACATTGCACTCTGATTGTGATATTTTGAAAAGAATACATGTGAAATACAGGTCAGAATTGCTATATGTTGGAATAGCCTGTGTGATGGGATTTTGTCATATGGTCTGTTATTACTATTTACCTTTGAAATCCTGTCCATTATTTAAAACATCTCTCTGAATTTATCCGTGTGATTCTAAATGTTATGGTTTTAAACGTAGATTATATATTGCTGTAACATTTTCTCATAATGGATTGTTCATTTCTTTCCCTACTAAAACAAGGAAATTTAACAAATAGTAATTTTCACGTGGGATCTTAATGTAAAACATCTTTTTAAACTTGCTGAAGTTACATCTTTTTCTTCCATATTTTTAAGCTGACATCTCCTAATATTTGGTTATTACTTATTTTATGCTCTTGTAAAATAAAGCAGTCTTGTTTGCCTCTTGGACTAAGCCATTTCAGTAACACCACTGCATTCAAAAGGTTATGAAATAGGGAAGCAGCCAGTCAATGTGAACACTTTAGTGAAGCAATCCAATAACCTGAACAATGTGGCAAGCATTTAGTACTAAAAAGAATTAGCACATTAGCAACTTGCTTAAGCAGCGCCGCTTGGGCAGTGCATTTTGACAATCATAGGTTATTTTCAGCATCCTCCAATTCAGTTTACAAGAATCCACTATTTCAGGGCTCTGCGTATTGTTTCCACATTACTTCTAGCTGTCCTTAATTGGTTAACGTCATATCAAATTGCTGCCTTACTGTTTCTGAGACATAATTCAGTTACAAATCTTCTCTGTTAAGTAGCATCTCCTAGTTTGTTCTCCCCCACCCTGCCCCCAGAAATTATAAGTTTCTGGCTTCTGACAATGTCCATCTTCTAAATCAGAATATTGTTATGCTTATTTGCTTAAAATTTTATAACTTCTAATATGATCTGTGCAGCCCCTTTCCAGAGAATATTTTAAACAAAAAAAAAATATATATATATAGTTTTATATTGAACTGGCTTCCCTGGTAGCTCAGAAGGTAAAGAATCTTTTTGCAATGCAGGAGACCCGTGTTCAATCCCTGGGTTGGGAAGATTCCCTGGAAAAGGAAATGGCAACCCACTCCAACTTGCCAGGAGAATTCTATGGACAGAGGAGCCTGGCAGGCTACAGCCCATGGAATCACAAAGAGTCAGACACAACTGAGTGACTAATAGACATTGAACTATTTGTTCTATATATATATTTATATAACTTTTAGGTATCTAACATTATTCCTTTTAAAATAATACTTGAAAGCCAGAGATGATGGCAGCAACAGCACTGACTTTGAATCTTTCAAGTCCCTTCTTAAAAAGAGATAAGACAGCTAGGACAGAAAAAAATAGTCTGCCACCAAAGTTGCTAATAACATAATTCTATCAGCCTCAGAGTATGAGCAAGCAAGACCAATCCAAATGCAGCATGAGAAGCTACCTGGAAGAGAAGCTGTGTGAACAATGGAAAAAACACAAATGGGTCTTATGACAGATTTAAGATCTAGGAAACAGAAATTCTTAAAAGCCCTCATTCCTACCGTGAGGGCTTCTCCACTCTGAGTGAGTCAATTAACAAATTGAGACATGGTTCCAAAGTCTCAAAGTTTTAAATACCAAGAGTGTGCTGGATATCCTAGTCTCCCCAAAATACTCAAAAGAGGGAAAGAGCACTGTGAGGAGATATTGCTGGGAACAGAACTTACATTTATTTAACAAGGAAAGAGGACTTCCTGGTGGTCCAGACTATAAAGAATCTGACTGCAGCGCAGAAGACCCAAGCCTAATCCATAGGTCAGGAAGATCCCTGGAGAAGGGAATGTCTCCTGACTCCAGTATTCTTCCCTGGAGGATCCCTTGGACAGAGAAGTCCAGCAGGCTACAGTTCATGAAGGGTCCTAAAGAGTTGTACACAACTGAATGACTAACACTGGAGGAAAGAAGAATGAAATTTCAGCTATAAGTGGGAGAAGAACCTTGACAAAAGTATATCTTAAGAAATTTTGAAGAGGGCGCTAATGTCAGCAAGATAGCAGAATAAATTCTGGTCCTTCCCTCAAAAGAAACAATAATTTGATGATTACATATGGGCCAGAATACCTTTATGAAAACCCCAGAATCCAGTTAAGAAGTTTTAGTACCCCAGAAGAGCACAGTACTTAAGGAAAAAAATCACACTGAAGCAAGAAGAGACATTTACCTTTACCTGTGGGTTTTTTTTTTTTTTTTCTCCTCCAAATAGACAAGAAAGAACCGATCTGTCAATTACTTCCCTTGTCAGTTCAGTTCAGTTGCTCAGTTGTGTCCTATTCTTTGTGACTTCATGGACTGCAGCATGCCAAGCTTCCCTGTCTATCACCAGCTCCCAGAGCTTACTCAAGCTCATGTCCATAGAGTCGGTGATAACATCCAACCATCTTATTCTGTGTTGGCCCTTTCTCCTCCTACCTTCAATCTTTCCTAGCATCAGGGTCTTTTCCAATGAGTCATTTCTATGCATCAGGTAGCCAAAGTATTGGAGTTTCAGCTTCAACATCAGTCCTTCTAATGAATATTCAGGACTGATTTCCTTTAGGATGGACTGGTGGATCTCCTTGCAGTGCAAGGGACTCTCAAGAGTCTTCTCCAATAGCACAGTTCAAAAGCATCAATTCTTTAGTACTCAGCTTTCTTTCTAGTCCAACTCTCACAGCCATATGTGACTACTGGAAAAACCATAGCTTTGACTAGATGGACCTTTGTTGGCAAAGTAATGTCTCTGCTCTTTAATATGCTGTCTAGGTTGGTCATAGCTTTTCTTTCAAGGAGCAAGCACCTTTTAATTCCGTGCTGCAGTCACCATCTGTCTGTCACTGTTTCCATTGTTCTCCCATCTATTTGCTAAGAGGCGATGGGACTGGATGACATAATCTTAGTCTTCTGAATGGTGAGTTTTAAGGCAACTTTTTCACTATCCTCTTTCACTTTCATCAAGAGGCTCTTCAGTTAGCTTTCTGCCATAAGGGTGGTGTCTTCTGCATATTTGAAGTTATTGATTCCAACTTGTGCTTCATCTAGCCCAGCATATCTTATGATGTATTCTGCATATAAACTAAATAAGCAAGGTGACAATATACAGCCTTGACGTACTCCTTTTTTGATTTGGAACCAGTCTTTTGTCCCATGTCTTGTTCTGATTGTTGCTTCTTGACCTGCATACAGATTTCTCAGGAGGCAGAAACAGTTGTCTGGTATTCTCATGTCTTAAAGAATTTCCCACAGATTTTGTGATCCACACAGTCAAAGGCTTTGGCATAATCAGTAAAGCAGAAGTAGATGATTTCCAGTAACTCTTGCTTTTTCGATGATCCAACTTCCCCGGTGGCTCAGATGGTAAAGCGTCTGTCTACAATGTGGGAGACCCAGGTTCGATCCCTGGGTTGGGAAGATCCTCTGGAGAAGGAAATGGTAACCCACTCCAGTACTATTGCCTTGAAAATCCCATGGACAGAGGAGCTTCATAAGCTACAGTCCATGGGGTTGCAAAGAGTTGGACAGGACTGAGCAACTTCACTTTCACTTTCACTTTCCTCTGCCTTTTCTAAATCCAGCTTGAACATCTGGAAGTTCACAGTTTATGTAGTGTTAAAGCCTGGCTTGGAGAATTTTGAGCATTACTTGCTAGTGTATGAGATGAGTGTAATTGTGTGGTAGTTTGAGCATTCTTCAGCATTGCCAAAGATTGAATCAAGTAGATTCAAAGGATTAGATCTGATAGAAAGAGTGCCTGAAGAACTATGGATGGAGCTTGTGACATTGTACAGGAGGCAGTGATAAAGACCATCCCCAAGAAAAAGAAATGCAAAAAAGGCAAAATGGTTGTCTGATGAGGCCTTACAGATAGCTGAGAAAAAAAGAGAAGCTAAAGACAAAGGAGAAAAGGAAAGATATAATCATTTGAATTCAGAGTTTCAAAGAATAGCAAGGAGAGATAAGAAAGCCTTCCTCAATGATCAGGGCAAAGAAATAGAGGAAAACAATAGAATGAGAAAGACTAGAGATCTCTTCAAGAAAATTAGAGATACCAAGGGGACATTTTATGCAAAGATGGGCTCGATAAAGGACACAAATGGTAGGGACCTAACAGAAGCAGAAGATATTAGAAGAGGTGCCAAGAATACACAGAATAGCCATACAAAAATGATCTTCATGACCCAGATAGCCAAGACGGTGTGACCACTCACCTAGACCCAGACATCCTAGAGTGTGAAGTCAAGTGGGCCTTAGGAAACATCACTAAGAACAAAGCTAGTGGAGGTGATGGAATTTCAGCTGAGCTATTTCAAGTCCTAAAAGATGTTGCTGTGAAAGTGCTGTATTCAATATGCCAGCATATTTGGAAAACTCTGCAGGGGCCACAGGACTGGAAAAGGTCAGTTTTCATTCCAATCCCAAAGAAAGGCAGTGGCAAAGAATGTTCAAACTACTACACAGTTTCACTCATTTCCCCTGTAGGGAAAAGAAAGAATGATGTGTGCGTCCAACATACCCAGCCTTTTGCACCGCTGCCTGAGAAATCTTCTGTCTCACTTCACTCAGTGTGCTGAGGAATATATCTGGGATGCCTCTGGGCAGCTAAGAACAGAGAAGAGACTCATGTAGCTCTTGGCAGCTACTGTCACCCCCAGAAATCAGCTCCACACCAAGCAACTAGCTTAGACCTCAACAGCTGGCAAGGAACTCAGTAGACAGAGCCAATTTCAGCAGTCTGTGTGAATCTCAGAAAATGACGCAGTTCTCATTGGAAAGTATGAAGCTCAGAAGAAAGTGTAGTTCTCAGATCTGTGGGGCTGGAATGAGGTGAATAACCAAGAGACTGCTTCAGGAGAGAGGGAAAGAGCCAAGATTCGTGCCCAATATCCTAGCATCTCAGTGTACTACTGTGAGGGAAAAAGGAGGATGACTTGCAGTTTCCAGGATGGCTCAGCAAAACTTGGAGATGTAAGATTCTGAGACTTTGCTCCCAGGAAGGAGGGGAGAAATGGAACATGGACATCTATAAGAAGATTTGAGACTTTCAGAACCTCAACTGTGCTGATGGGTTAATGCTTTTCTTTAATGAAGCCAGTTGTTAAAACTAGACGAGGTAGCTTCTTCTTCAAATGTGAAAACATAAACACAGAACTACAAGGAACACAAAGGAAAGGAAAACATGGCATTAATAAATGAAAAATAGAATAAATACCTATAATCAAAACAAAAGAAATGGAGATCTATGAAGTATATAATGAAGAATTCAAAATAATTGTCTTTAGAAAACTCAGTGAGCTGCAAACAAACTCAGACATAAAACTATGCAAAATGAGTAAAAGAGTACATGAACAAAACAAGAATACAAACAGAAAGGTGGAAATCATACAAAAGAATGAAAAAACAAATTACGAAGCTGAAGAATATAATAGCTAAACTAAAAATTTCAATAGAGAACTTCATAGAGGGCTTAGTAAAGCAAAAGAAAGCTTTCAGAAAACTTGAAGATAGATCATTTGAAATTTTCCAGTCAGAAGAAGAACAACACAAAAAAATGAGTGGAAAAAACCTGAATGCCTTATGGAAATCCATCATGTGAATTAATATTATATATGCATTATGAGAGTCCCATAAAGAACTCACTTCAGTATTCTTGCCTAGAAAGTTCCATGGACAGAAGAGCCTGATGGGCTACAGATCATGAGATCCCAAAGAGTTGGATATGACTGAGCATGAGCGTGCACGCACACACACACACACACTCACACACACACACTCACTCACACACACACACACACACACGGAGGAAAGATAGAAAGATTCTGAAAGCTTATTTAAAGCTCTCATAACCCGAAACTTTCCAAGTCTAGAGAAAGAAATGGACATGGAGATTCATGAAGGCCAAAGAAGTTCAAATATAAGAAATCCAAAGCTGTCTATACCAAGACATATATAAAATGGCAAAACTCAGAGTCAACAAGAGAATTCTGAAAATAGCAAGTAAAGAAAATAGATTCATCATGTTAGATGGAGCCCCCATAAAACTACAAGCACATTTCTTAGCATGAGTCTTCTAGTCCACAAGGGATTGAGATAATACTTTCAAAGTGTTGACAAAAAAATGATGTATGTATATGTATATCAGCTATCGTCTTATATGAAAGAATCGTAATTCAGAGAATTAACAAGTGTTTCTTCAATGAATATGTCAATCAGCAAACTTCTTTTTGTTAACATATGACATATGACACAGTGAGTGTCATATGTGTGCATGAAAATAGCATTTTCTTAACTAATAGGATACATTTTAAGAAATAAGCTTTCTTTTTGAAAAATAAAGATATTCAGATATGTGAATGGGCTTACATATTACAGATTTACTCTTAGTGGTGTGGTATGCCAGAGATGAAACATATCAGCTTACAAGAAAGGATTATTAATTTTTTTTGGAAATTTTATGTCTATTGTTAAATAACCATAAGAGTAAAAATTATAGTTAGTAAAAATTAGCTAACATCAGCTTTCAATTAAATGTATTTTATTACAAACAAAGGTAATAAATATACAAACCTTATCACTTCTTAGTTATTTTACTTCACTTTATTGTTATCCATGCTTTTGAGGTTATTTACATCTATTATAACTGTTTGGTAAATATACTATACAGTGATATAGTATTCCACAATTTTTTCCCAGCTCATTGTTTAATGACACCATATTGATAGCTTGAAATCAGCCATGGTGGATATATTTACACCATGAAACAAGCAAAAGCTAAAAATTAAAACTTCTTTGGGAAGAACTATTTGGAATTGTGGTCTCCTGCACTACAGGCAGATTCTTTACCAGATTCATATATTTACAGGATCAGTTAATGATTTCTATTTATTGTGTCTCAGCTTGTAGGGAATCCGCCTGCAATGCGGGAGACCTGGGTCCAATCCCTGGGTTGGAAAGAACCCTTGGAGAAGGGAAAGGCTACCCACTCCAGTATTCTGGCCTGGAGAATTCTATGGACTGTATAGTCAGTCCGTGGGGTCACAAAGAGTCTAATACAACTGAGTGACTTTCACTAATGAGCTCAGTTGAATTTTTAAAACTAAGAAAATAGCACTATAAATTTTAAAATTCTCTGGCTGATACTCTGTTAATGAAATATAATAGATAACTTTCTAAAAGGATAACGCACACAAATTAAACTTACAAGCTTATACACAAAGCAGCTAAGTCACTTGTTTGAAATTGTCAAACTGACCTGACAGACCTTCATTACTATTTACAGCTTCTTNCTTTCTTGCTTCTGTGATGATCCAACAGATGTTGGCAATTTGATCTTAGGTTCCTCTGCCTTTTCTAAATCTAGCTTGAACATCTAGAAATTCATGGTTCATGTACTTTTAAAGCCCAGCATGGAGAATTTTTAGCATTACTTTGCTAGTGTGTGAGATGAGTGCAATTGAACATTTTTAGCTTTACTTTTATTTGGGACTGGAATGAAAACTGACCTTTTCCAGTCTTGTAGCCACTAATGAGTTTTCCAAATTTGCTGGCATATTGAATGAAGCACTTTCACAGCATCATCTTTCAGGATTTGAAATACCTTAACTGGAATTCTATCACCTCCATTAGCTTTGTTTGTAGTGATGCTTCCTAAGGTCCACTTGACTTCACATTCCAGGATGTCTGGGTCTCGGTAAGTGATCACACCACCATAGTTATCTGAGTTGTGAAGATCTTTTCTGTATAGTTCTTCTGTGTATTCTTGCCACCTCTTCTTCATATCTTCTGCTTCTGTTAGGTCCATACCATTTCTGTCCTTTATTGTTCCAAGTTTTGCATGAAATATTCCTTTAGTAACTCTAATTTTCTTGAGGAGATCTCTAGTCCTTCCCATTCCATTGTTTTCCTCTATTTCTTTTCATTGATCACTGAGGAAGGCTTTCTTATCTCCCCTTGCTATTCTTTGGAATCTGCATTCAGATGCATATATCTTTCCTTTTGTCCATTGTGTTTTGTTTCTCTTCTTTTCTCAGCTATTTGTAAGGCCTCTTCAGAAAACCTTTTTGCCTTAATGGAGATTAATAAGTTCAGCATTACCATGCATGTCCAGTTTGATTATCAGTCCATCAGTCTATGAAACAATGTGCATTCTTGAACTCGTAAGTTGCAAGGGAGATCTAGTCAGGTAGGAGAAAGCATCACCTGTTTTGGTGACATCAATACAAAACTAAGAGAGCTCATATCATTTTTACAATCACCACACTACAGAGAGAGAAGTCATTCCCCAGAGAAATGACAGCTCCCTCAAAGAATGTAAACAAATTAGGACAATGGATCTGCCTCGGTTAGACTAACATTGCGTGGTTCAGTTCAGTAGCAAACTAGAAATTCTCCTTGTGAAAATAGAGTTAAGAAATCCATATTGACTTACCTTTCCTGAAAAAAGTCTGCCTGTTGATAACATCTAGACCTGGCTACAAATCTTGGCTCCACTTCTAAATGGTGTGAAATTGATGGCAGTGGACATAAACTCTAAACATTTCTGTTTAAACAAACTGCCAGATATTTCTACAGTAAAGATGGGTTTATTCAGAGAGAATTGCAATTCAAGGTCTGCAATCAGGACAAGTCCCTGCAGAGTAAGGGAAGAAAACTGCTTGTATAGGGGAAAAGGAAGTTGAGAGGTCCATAATAAATACTCCGTAGCTTTTCATTGACTGAGTCCTTCCTTGAAAAGAAGACTCTTTCTTCTTCTTCTTGGACTCTGCTATCATTGCAGAGTATGTGATGTTTTCCCCCTTTCTGGTCTCCCAACTGTATTTAATTACACTTTCCGTTTACTAACTTTTTACAATGTAAAATCTGGATAATAAAACACATTTCATGAAACTGTGTGAAGATGAAGGAATCTCTAACATGTAAAGTGGGCTTCCCAGGTAGCACAGAGGTAAAGAATCCTCCTGCTAATTAATGCAGGAGATCTAAGAGATCCAAGTTCCATCCCTGAGTGTGTAAGATCCCCTGAAGTAGGAAATGTTAACCCACTCCAATATTTTTGCCTGCAAAATTCTATGGACAGAGAAGAGCCTGGCTGTCTACATCCATGGGATGGCAAACAACTGAACACAATTGAGCACACATACACACACACACACACAAACATACAATGTGTAAAGTGCCTGGCAGTGATTGGCATATAGTACACACTCAGACAGACTTTTCTAGTAGCTAAGATGGTAAAAAATCTGCCTACACTGCAGGAGACTCCTGGGTTCTGTCCCTGGGTTAGAAAGATCCCCTGGAGAAAGGAATGGCAACCCACTCCAGTATACTTGCCTAGAGAATTCTATGGACAGAGGAGCCTGGCAGGCTATAGTCCATGAGGTTGCAAAGAATCAGACACAACTAACACTTCACTTCATTTCAGACATTCAGACAAATCCCTTCGTTTTCTTTCCACCTCATCACTTATAAATAACATGAAAGCCAGGGTGTGAAAGAAATGGTCGTTCAAATGACTCAGGTTCTAGATATGGAGCACTAGAAATCCAACAAGAATCAACAAATATTGCATTATCAGAATAACAAAATTAAAGTCAGAGACAATAGGGGAAGGCACACCCCTCTTGCCATGGCTGAAGGAAAAAAAAAAAAATGTTTGGAGTTAGTAATAGCCAGGATGAATAATGCACAAGCAACAAATTTGGTTTGAGACTTTGAAATTTACGTTCAAATGAGCCACTGAGATAGAGGATTGGAACTCAGATAAATAAATAAATAAATTTGCATAGAATGAGCAAAACTAAATCTCCAGTTTACATAACTCACAAAACTCAAATGCAGGTAGATTAAAGACTTAAATATGAGAATTGAAACTTTAATCATTTTAATAACAACTTTGAATTGGGATTAACTTTATCAACTCAGAGTCAGAATCCATTTCTGAAACAAGGACAAAAAAGTACAACCAAAAAGGGGAAAAAATTGAAACAATTGCTACCTTTAAATTTGAAAAATCTGTGTTAAAGTCAAACTGGAAAAGATACTTGCAAACTATTTAAGATTAATAGTTAGTCCGAATAATTAACAAATTCTTACTTTTCAATGAGAAATATAAATGACTTAATAAAAATAATTCACAGTGGAGGAAGCAAAGATAACTAACAAACGTATGATAAGCTACTCGACCTCATGCAAATGAGTAAAATGCAAATTAAAACTAAGGGATATGCAATTTCATACCCATTGCATTAGCAAAAAATTTGTCTTACAATGACATTGTAAATGAGCTAACAGAATAATGGAAAATCATCTTTATTGTTGAGAGCTTGTAAATTCACAGAACCATTTTGGAAAGTAATTTAATTTTATCTAATACAATTTCATTGCAACACTACAACCTAGAGAAAACTGTATGTATGTTTTCCTGGAAAAATGTACAGTAATGTTCATAGCACCATTGATTGCAATAGAAAATCTGAAAACATCTAAATTTGCCTAACAGAAAAACAAATATCAATGGGAATTTACTCTGTAATAAATGGGCTGATGTTTGTCAAGGAGTCTAAACTTCCAGTTATAAAATAAATAATTTCTTAGGGTGTACTGTAACTAGCATGGTAGCTAGTTATCAGTACTGGATTGTCCATTTCAAAGTTGCCAAGAGATTAGATCTAAAAGTTCCTTCACAAGAAAAGTAATTTGTTAGTGTTTTAACTAATCATAATGGTAATTATTTCATAATGTGAATACATAGATCAAATCATCATGTGGTATACCTTAAGCTTATATTGGCTCAGCTGGTAAAGAATCTGCCTGCAATGTGGGAGACCTGGATTCGATCCACGGGTTGGAGAAGGGAAAGGCTACCCACTCCAGCATTCTGGCCTGGAGAATTCCATGGACTGTATAGTCCATTGGGTCGCAGAGTCGGACACAACTGAGTGACTTTAACTTTCACTATACAATGTTATGTGTCAGGTATATCTTAATAAACTGAAAAAAGGCTAAAAGGCATTATTATATTAAGAGAAAGCACAAGTTATAAAAAGAGACATAGAGAAGTATAAGAAAAAAATGTAAAGTTTTAAAACATACAAAACAATATTCTGCATTCATGGAGATATAAATAGGAAAAGAATAAGAAAAGCATAGTCATTATGTAATTAATACTGGCACAAGTTGCCTCTAGGATGATATTATTGAATGAGGATAATAGTCTTGGGAAAGAAACATAACAATTTTATTAAATTTGTAAAAAGATTTCTAAATCAGTGCTCATATTTTGACCTTGATACTTTTATGAATACACAATCTAACAGTTAAAATGAAAAAAATAGAGGAAGCAGGTAAGATTTTAAGGTACACATCTTTTTAAATTATTATAATTAACAAGTCCAGAATTATATAGCAAAGAAATCCCTCTGATAATGAGTTCATGGTTAAAAAAAAAAAAAGGAAAAGTGGTGCCAGGGGCTGAGGCCAGAGATGTGTCTAGGAGAGGTTGGCAAAGGATTTAAATGTTCAGCTATACAAGTTCTGAGGATCTAATGTGAAACTTGGTGCATAGCTGATGGCATTGTATTATATCATTGGAACATGGTGACTATAGTTGATGACCCTGCAGTCCATGGGGTCTCAGAGAGTCGAACCAGCAACTGAACAATGACAAGAGAATAGAACTTAAATATTCTTACTAAAAACAAAAAGATAAATGAGGTGATGGATGTGTTAATTAACTATAGACTCAAAGAATTCTTTCACAAGGTATAAATATATCGAATTACCACAATGTATACTTTGTATATCTTAAAATTTTATGTCAATTATATCTCAATAAAGCAGAGAGTAAAAATAAATATATTTCATTATATGACACTAGTTAAATATTTTAATTATATATTAAGACACAAATAAGCAGAAATTCACATATCTGAGTTTTTATTTTTATTCAACAAAATTGAGTCATTTTCTTTTAGCTCAGAAGTACTTCAGATGTAATACTTTTTTATTTAAAAGGATATAACCTATGTATACATATAGGTTATGATGTATTTAAAATTGGTTTCTATTTTTACCAGTTTATTAGAACTTTCTAGAACTGCAAATGTTTGCTAATCTGCAGTCTGCCCCATATAGATTAAAGAAATCAGATCTATCTGAGTGGTTCCCATCTGAAGAGATGGGAATGTTTCCTTTTGCTCTTGCTTGCAATTTAGAATGACTGAAACTTTAATATACTATTCTTGCTCAGGTCTGTGATGTAATTCACAGCCATTTGTTGTGTAGTGTTTTTATGTTATGTCAAATCCTGTGGGAGAAAAAGAACATGAACAAGGTCGAAATTAGCCTTCTTAACATAGTCTAAAGAATGTTGGAGGGACTTCTTGGTTAGGGAACAATGATCTCACATGCTGCAAGGGGCAGCTAAGCCCACGGGCCACAACTCGAGAAGCCTGCCTACCACAACAAGAATCCAGCATGGCCAAATAAATAAATAATGAATTTTTTTAATGTAAAAAAATAAATAAATAAGCTTGTAAAAAAAATTTAAAAAAAATTTTAGAGGGACTATCCCTCTCAAAATATTTCCTTTTTAGTTTGTCTTTATTAGAAGACCCAGTTTTATGTGTATTTTTAATTAAAGCATTTTGTGTTTAAATCATTGTAAAATCATCTGCTAATATGTTATTAGAAAGCACATTACAGTTGGTAATTTCAATCACAACAGCCTATGAATTACCTAAATTTAAATTCTCATTTTATAAAGGATTATATACTAAAATTTATCAATAAATCCTTAAAACCAGTGCCTGTGTAATCAAAACCTTCCCTCTGTGACTTTTTATAAATGGAATAAGTTTATATTGAACCAAAACAGATGTGATTCTGAAAGGGTACTATTAGAAGTCCAAAACGCTCAAAGGAAGTTTGTTCTTCCAAGACTCATTTCATGGTTCACTGGATAAAACACGTCTCTTTTTCATGATTTCAAAATAACTCTTGAAGAAATTCATCATGCTTTGAAGAATACTGATAATTCATTTTAAAATAGTCAAGAAAGATTGGGGAAAAGAAACACGAAACATCCCACATTTCCTAATTTCTTATACTTTACCAGTATTGTTTAAATTAAATTTAATTTGCTCTTTTTCCATTTGATATTTCCGGTATTCTATTGGCCTCAGATAAGATTTGAATCCTAATGAAAAATTCATCAAATTTTAAAAATGCAATTCATCTCTTTACGAAATATCTTAGAACTTAGAAGAATTTTGGTGGTTATTCCAGTGCTTTAATTATGTGATACAGTTGCCTTATCAAGGTGTGTAGAACATAATCAGTTGATCTGTTTTCTTGTGCTTGTTAGTTGAAACTTTAATAAGGATAAAGAAAAGTAAAGCAAAGGAGAGAGAGAAAAAGAAAGAGAGAGAGGAAACAGGAGAGAAAGTTTGGAAAATCACATTTTCTTGTACTTTCATTTTTTCATCTTACTGATGGAAATAGAAGACATTTGATTTATATCCTTGCAGCAATGATCTTGGTTGTTTTATCTTAGGACCAGGAGCATCTTGAAGTTAAAGGGATATCAAAACATCCTTGGATCCTTTCATCTCTGTGTGCATGCATGCTAAGTCACTTCAGCCTTGTCTGACCCTTTGCGACCCTCTGGACTGTAGCCTGCCAGGCACCTCCATCCATGGGATTCTCCAGACAAGAAGACCGGAGAGGGTTGCCTTGCCCTCCTCCACAGGATCTTCCTGACCCAGGGATCAAACCAGTGTCTCTTAGGTCTTCTGGTTTAGCAGATGGGTTCCTTACCACTAGTGCCACTTGGGAAGTCCTCTTTCATGTCTATCTTGTGTCTAACATTGCCGCATGTCATGCTAGTCTTTGCTGAATGAATGAATAAATATTGGGTTTTATTTTCTAAGTTTATATCTATCTTGATACTCATTTGCAGTTAAATCGAACACATTGTTTTTTAGCCTCAGTAGAAGAGAGGAGGAGGTCATATTTCAGTGAGGAAAATGAAATAGGAAAACCAAAGCAGTCACTAAATCATTATCAGAGGGTATAGACAACTGTACTATTAGCCTTTTATGGATAATCGGATTTCTGCCCACTGAAGCAAAACCAGTCTCAACAAGAAACAGTGAATTGATTAAAGCTTTGTTCGCCTCTGGCTGACTTTCAGCATTCTTGGGTTTTATACAGAACACAGATACATTTTGGATTCTGTAGTACAGGATTACATGATAGACAAAGAGGATCAGTACCACAGCCCTCTGTCTTTCCACCAGCAGAGTCTGCAGTAATCTGCACCAGATGGTGCTGGAGAAGTCTTTAGTTTACAACATTCTCTAAAGAACTCATGACTACAGTCAGGGTAAAACTGAGAAATAAGATTGTAACATCTGTGGGATAAAGCTGAATAGTTTTCTGTAAGTTAAATATTTACACTGTCGCTACATATTTTTTAATGCACTCCCCCTCCCCCCACAATCTACTTGATCAAGATGATATACAAAATGATTGGGGAAAGTTCTGGAAATAAAAATGAACAACTATCTTTGTGAGCATTTCTACTATACTATGGAAATAGTTTACACTGTATATGTGTGAGTATGCTTTTATTTTAAATTAATCAAAATTGGTTGGTTGCATAATAAAGTCTTAAGTGTTAGACTTCTCCCAATTTCCAATATATTGTTAAGTAATTGGGATACTACTGCTGTTGTTACTAAAGATATGATTCTTACATGGAACATGCTAGGGAGGTGAGAAGAGACATTAGTGTTCTGGTATCAGTATGTACTTGGATGTGAAGCTTTCAGCTACTTGATACACTAAGACTCTCAAAGAATCAGTATCATTAATAAAAGTCTGTGACATTTATTCCAGCAGCAATGTGTTTATTTTGCAGCCACATACTGCAAACGGAGGCATAAACAATGTGTCCAACAGTTACAAAAATGATAAGAAGATTCTACCAGCATGGAGATTGGCAAAAAATTTGAACAAGGGCTATATATTCTCAAACCGTTTGCAAAACATTTGATCAAGTTCATAAATATTCAAAATCCAATATAGTAGCTATGAAAATTTTCTTTAGCATAAAAAAGGAACATATTTGAAAGACTCAGGAAAAGCATAACACCTGTGAAATATTTCACTGGAAAAGGGATTAATAGTTACAAATATCTTGTATGAAAAATTATGACATGGCTCATACAACACAGAAATCCAGTTTTATAAGGACAAAATTAGATGAATTAAAAAGGTGAGAATATAAGATGGATAGGAAAAGGTGAGAAAAAAGGTGATAAAAAGAAGATTATGAAAAAAATGAAATGATACAACAATGTTCAAATTTATTTGAAACTTTACATGTAATTTATGAGAAATACAGTTCAAATTTTGTGTGGCATTTATACAAAATGGACAAAAATGTAATTATTTGGGATTCAGAGAACAGGGAATGGGGAGACAAAAAATTTATTTAAAAAAAAGCAAAACAGATCAACTTCAACACCAACAATCACCAAAAATGTAAGTGAAGTAATTCATGAAATGAAAAACTTTACATTGTTCAGAAATAAAGGTATCTTATGTCAAAAAGCTTTTCCTCAAAAATTTCTTCCAGAAAGAGTATAGTTTTAGGCTTTACATCAAAGTCTATAATATGTGTTCTGTTGATCTTTGTGTATGTTGCATAATAACTGTTCAGTTCATTCTTTTGCATGTGAATATTCAGTTTTCCCACATTTCTCCAAAGAAGACATACAAATGACCAACAGGTATATGAAAAGATGCTTGGCAGCAGGTATATTCCAATCAATAGGGAATGGGAATTGAAATCACAATGGTATATCATTTCAAACCATTAGGAGTGCAATTATCAAAAAACAAAAGATAAGTGTGGCGAGAAATTGGAACACTTTTACACTGTTGACAGGAATGTAAAATGGTCCACCACTATGGGTAAAACTATGAAAGCTCCTCAAACAATTAAAAATAGAACTACCATAAATCCAGCAATGTTACTCCTGGATATGCATCCCAAAAGACTAAAATATGGATCTCCAAGAGTTATCAGTTCTCCCCTGCTCACTCTATCATTATTCACAATAGTCAATATATGGAAACACTCCAAATATCTATCAACAGATGGATGGATAAAGAAAGTGTAGTACAACCATACAAAGGAATATTCAGTTCAGTTCAGTTGTGTCACTCAGTCATGTCCAACTCCTTGAGACCCCATGGACTGAGGCACGCCAGGCCTCCCTGTCCATCACTCCCAGAGTTTAGTCAAACTCATGTTCATTAAGCCAGTGATGCCATCCAATATCTCATCCTCTGTTGTCCCCTGCTCCTCTTGCCTTCAATCTTTCCCAGCAACAGGGTCCTTTCAAATGAGTCAGTTCTTCACATTACGTGGCCAAAGTATTGGAGTTTCAACTCTAACATCAGTCCTTCCAGTGAATATTCAGGATTGATGTCCTTTACGGTGGACTGGTTGGATCACCTTGCAATCCAAGGGACGCTCAAGAGTCTTTTCCAACACCACAGTTCAAAAGCATCAATTGTTTGGTGCTCAGCTTTCTTTGTAAACTAACTCTCAGATCCATATATGACTACAGGAAAAACCATAGCCTTCACTAGATGGACCTTATTTGGTAAAGAAATGTCTCTACTTTTGAATATGCTATCTAGGTTGGTCATAACTTTTTTCCAAGGAGTAAGAATCTTTTAATTTCATGGCTGCAGTCACCATCTGCAATGATTTTGGAGCCCCCCAAAATAAAGTCTGTCACTGTTTCCACTGTTTCCCCATCTATTTGCCATGAAGTGATGGGATCAGATTCCATGATCTTAGTTTTCTGAATATTGAGCTTTAAGCCAACTTTTTCACTCTCTTCTTTCACTTTCATCACGAGGTTTTTTAGTTTTTCTTCACTTTCTGCCATAAGGGTGGTGTCATCTGCATATCTGAGGTTATTGATATTTCTCCCGTCAATCTTGATTCCAGCTTGTGCTTCATCCAGCCCAGCGTTTCTAATGATGTACTCTGCATGTAAGTTAAATAAGCAGGGTAACAATATACACCCTTGATGCACTCCTTTCCCAATTTGGAACCAGTCTGCTGTTCCATATCCAGCTCTAACTCTTGCTTCCTGAACTGTATACAGGTTTCTCAAGAGGCAGGTCAGGTGGTCTGGTATTCCCATCTCTTTCAGAAATTTCCACAGTTTATTGTGATCTAAACTGTCAGAGGCTTTGGCATAGTCAATAAAGCAGAAATAGATGTTTTTCTGGAACTCTCTTGCTTTTTTGATGATCCAACAAATGTTGGCAATTTGATCTCTGGTTCCTCTGCCTTTTCTAAAACCAGCTTGAACATCTGTAAGTTCAAAGTTCACGTACTGTTGAAGCCTGGTTTGTAGAATTTGAGCATCACTTTACTAGCATGTGACATGAGTGCAATTGTGTGGTAGGTTGAGCATTCTTTGGCATTGCCTTTCTTTGGGATTGGAATGAAAACTGACTTTTCCAGTCCTGTGGCCACTACTGAGTTTTCCAAATTTTATGGCATACTGAATGCAGAACCTTCACAGCATCATCTTTTAAGATTTGAAATAGCTCAACTGGAATTCCATCCCCTTCACTAACTTTGATTGTAGTGAAACTTCCTAAGGTCCACTTGACTTTGCATTCCAGTATGTCTGTCTCTAGGTGAGTGATCACACCACCATAGTTATCTGAGTTGGGAAGATCTTTTTTGTACAGTTCTTCTGTGTATTCTTGCCACCTCTTCTTAATATCTTCTGCTTCTGTTAGGTCCATACCATTTCTGTCCTTTGTGCCCATCTTTGCATGAAATGTTCCCTTGGTATCTCTAATTTTCTTGAAGAGATCGCTAATCTTTCCCATTCTATTGTTTTCCTCTATTTCTTTGCATTGATCACTGAGGAAGGCTTTCTTATCTCTTCTTGCTATTCTTTGGAACTCTGCATTAAAATGGGTATATCTTTCCTTTCCTCCTATGTTTTTTGCTTCTCTTCTTTCCAGAGCTATTTTAAAGCCTCCTCAGACAACCATTTTACCATTTTGCATTTCTTTTTCTTGGGGATGGTCTTGATCCCTGTCTCCTGTACAATGTCATGAATCTCCATCCATAGTTCACCACACTATTAGATCTAATCCCTTGAAGCCATTTCTCACTTCCACTGGAATATTATTAACCTTAAAACAATATCAAAATTCTAGTCTTTGCAGCCCATATGGATGGACCTGGAAGACATTTTGCTAAGTGAAACGTCAATAACAGAAGCACAATTATTACATGACTCCATTTATATGTTAAAATTTTAAAAGTTCAGTTCAGTTCAGTTCAGTCATTCAGTTGTGTCTGACTCTTTGTGACCCCATGAACTGCATCACGCCAGGCCTCCCTGTCCATCACCAACTCCTGGAGCCTACCCAAACTTTTGTCCATTGAGTTGATGATGCCATCCAACCATCTTATCCTCTGTCGTCCCCTTCTTCTCCTGCCCTCAATCTTTCCCAGCATCAGGGTCTTTTCAAACAAGTCAGCTCTTTGCATCAGGTGGCCAAAGTATTGGAGTTTCACCTTCAACATCAGTCCTACCAATGAACACCCAGGACTGATCTCTTTTAGAATGGACAGATTGGATCTTCTTGCAGTCCAAGGGACTCTCAAGAGTCTTCTCCAACACTACAGTTCAAAAGCATCAATTCTTGTCTGCTCAGCTTTCTTTATAGTCCAGTTCTCACATCCATACCCAACTACTGAAAAACCATAGCCTTGACAAGATGGACCTCTGTTGGCAAAGTAATGTCTCTGCTTTTTAATATGCTACCTAGGATGGTCATAACTTTCCTTCCAAGGAGTAAGCGTCTTTTAATTTCATGACTGCAATCACCATCTGCGGTGATTTTGGAGCCCCCAAAAATAAAGTCTGACACTGTTTCCACTGTTTCCCCATCTATTTGCCATGAAGTGACAGGACCAGAGGCCATGATCCTAGTTTTCTGAATGTTGAGCTTTAAGCCAACTTTTTCACCCTCCTCTTTCACTTTCATCAAGAGGCTTTTTAGTTCCTCTTCTCTTTCTGCCTTAAGGGTGGTGTCATCTGCATATCTGAGGTTATTGATATTTCTTCCAGCAGTCTTGACTCCTAGTGCTTCTTCCAGCCCAGCGTTTCTCATGATGTACTTTTCATATACGTTAAATAAGCAGGGTGACAATATACAGCCTTGATGTACACCTTTTCCTATTTGGTACCAGGCTGTTGTTTCCTGTCCAGCTCTAACTGTTGCTTCCTGACCTGTATACAGGTTTCTCAAGAGGCAGGTCAGGTGGTCTGGTATTCCCATCTCTTTCAGAATTTTCCACAGTTTATTGTGATCCACACAGTCAAAGGCTTTAGCATTGTCAATAAAGCAGAAATAGATTTTTTCTGGAACTCTCTTGCTTTTTTGATGATCCAACAAATGTTGGCAATTTGATCTCTGGTTCCTCTGCCTTTTCTAAAACCAGCTTGAACATCTGTAAGTTCATGGTTCACATATTGCTGAAGCCTGGCTTGGAGAATTTGAGCATTACTTTTCTAGCATGTGAGATGAGTGCAATTGTGCGGCAGTTTGAGCATTCCTTTGGCATTTCCTTTTTTGGGATTGGAATGAAAACTGATATTTTCCAGTCCTGTGGCCACTGCTGGCTTTTCCAAATTTGCTGGCATACTGAGTACAGCACTTTCATAGCAGCATCTTTTAGGATTTTTGATAGCTTAACTGGAATTCCATCACCTCCACTAGCTTTGTTTGTAGTGATACTTCCTAAGGCCCACTTGACTTCACATTCCAAAATGTCTGGCTCTAGGTGAGTGATCATGTCTTCGTGATTAGTGGTTTGTGAAATTCTTTTTTGTACATTTCTTCTGTATTTTCTTGCCACCTCTTCTTAATATCTTCTGCTTCTGTTAGGTCCATAACATTTCTGTTCTTTATTGAGCCCATCTTTGCATGAAATATTCCCTTGGTATCTCTAAGTTTCTTGAAGAGGTCTCTAGTCTTTCCCATTTTATTATTTCCCTCTATTTCTTTGTATTGATCACTGAGGAAGGCTTTCTTATCTCTCCTTGCTATTCTTTGGAACTCTGCATTCAAATGGGTATTTCTTTCCTTTTCCCCTTTGCTTTTTGCTTTTCTTCTTTTCATAGCTATTTGTAAGGCCTCCTCAGACAGCCATTTTGCTTTTTTGCATTAATTTTTCTTGTGGGTAGTCTTGATCCCTTTCTCCTGTATAATGTCAGGACCTCTGTCCATAGTTCATCAGGTACTCTGTCTATCAGGTGTAGTCCCTTAAATCTATCTCTCACTTCCACTGTATAATCATAGGGGATTTGATTTAGGTCATACCTGAATGGTTCAGTGGTTTTCCCCACTTTTTTAAATTTAAGACTGAATTTGGCAATAAGTAGTTCATAATCTGAGTCACAGTCAGCTCCCAGTCTTGTTTTTGCTGACTGTATAGAGCTTTTGATCTTTGGCTGCAAAGAATATAATCAATGTTTTTTTGGTGGTGACCATCTGGTGATGTCCATGTGTAGAGTCTTCTCTTATGTTGTTGGAAGAGGGTGTTTGCTATGACCAGTGCATTCTTTTGACAAAACTCTGTTAGTCTTTGCCCTGCTTCATTCTGTACTCCAAGGCCAAATTTAGCTGTTACTCCAGGTGTTTCTTGACTTCCTACTTTGCATTCCAGTCCCCTATAATGAAAAAGACATCTTTTTTGGGTGTTAGTTCTAAAAGGTCTTATAGGTCTTCATAGAACCGTCCAGCTTCAGTTTCTTCAGTGTTACTGGTTGGGGCATAGACTTTGATTACTGTGATATTGAATGGTTTGCTTTGAAAATGAACAGAGATCATTCTGTCATTTTTGAGATTGCATCCAAGTACTGCATTTCAGACTCTTTTTTTGACCATGATGGCTACTCCATTTCTTCTAAGAGATTCCTGCCCACAGTAGTAGATACAATGGTCATTTGAGTTAAATTCATCCATTCCAGTCCACTTTAGTTCTCTGATTCCTAGAATGTTGACGTTCAGTCTTGCCATCTCCTGTTTGACCACTTACAATTTGCCTTGATTCATGGACCTAACATTCCAGGTTCCTATGCAAGATTGCTCTTACAGCATCAAACCTTGCTTCCATCACCAGTTACATCCACAAGTGGGTGTTGGTTTTGCTTTACTCAAAAAATAGAGTGGTGGTTGTCAGAGGCTGGGAGGCATGGAAAAACAAGGGAGTTTCAGTATGTGTAAAGTTAGAGTATTTGTTCAGTATGTGTAAAGTTAGAGTTATGTTAGATGAATGTGTGTGTGTGTGCTAAGTTGCTTCTGTCACATCTGACTCTTTGTGACCCTATGGACTGTTGCCCTCCAGACCTCTCTGTCCATGGGATTCTCCAGGCAAGAATACTTGACTGGATCACCATGCCCTCCTCCAGGGGATCTTCCTGATCCAGGGATCAAACCCAGGTTTCTAATGTCTCTTGCATTGGCAGGTAGGCAGGTCTTTACCACTAGCACCACTTGGGAATCCCATACAAGAAGAATAAGTTCCAGATATCTACTAAAAAAATATACATCCTATAGTCAACAATATGATGCTGTGCATCTAAACATTTGTTAAGAGGATAGATCACCTTTGAAGTGTTTTTAACACATGAATACCTGCACACAAAGCAAAGGGACACAATAAAATTTTTGAAGGTACTGAATTTGTTTATTTCTTGATTGTGATGATGGTGTCCTGGGTGTGTGCATATGTCCAGACTGTATGGGTAGAGTTTATATGTGTTAGCTATACCTTACTAAAACTGGAAAAAGAAATAAAGCCATCATATAACCCATAGCAAACACCACACTTGATGGTGAAATGTTGAAAACTTTCCCTTTGCAGTTATGAAGAGCTAGGAATGTCCACTGCTAGTACTGTTATGTATTAAAAACAAACAAACAAAAAAACCTAGTGAGTTCAGTAAGTCATGAAAAATAAATAATAGTGAATGTGTTGGAAAGTAATTATTAATCACAAAATATAATATGACATAACATATGCTATGCAGAGTAAAGTAGAATATACTGATAAATTATTAGAAAACTGATTACTGTCAGGTTGCTGAATACAAAGCAAACATGATACATATAAGTGTTTTTTATATCCTTTTCTGCCTTCTAGTAGGGAAGTGAATTTCCCAGATGTCCATGCTTTCCATTTCCAAATAGCTTAAAGCTATGCAAGTATAGCAGTAGACTACAAAGTGAAAGGGAAGGAAAAGGCAGGGTATCCCCACTCACCTGCTTTAAGCAGCATCAACAAAAGCAGGCTCCTCTGTCCATGGGATTCTTCAGGCAAGAATACTGGAGCGGGTTGCCATTTCCTTCTCCCTCCTGCATTGCAGGCAGATTCTTTACAGACTGAGCTAAAAAGAATTTGATTATACAATCTATGCTATGCAATTATCTTTTTTTTTTTTTTAACTCTTTAAACAATTCTTAGTAGGGACTATGGGCTAAAGTTTTCAGACTTCTGTTTTAATAACCTCAGAAAATATGTAGTTTAGGATTATATCAAAAAATAAACATGCATATTTCACAATTAAAACTCAAGTTGAAAACACAGCCTCAACAAGTCATTTTTCATTTAATTTGGGACATCATTTTGAATAAGTGAGATTTGATCTTTTTGATTGGGTTGTTTTAGATAAGTTCTGATGAAACTTGAGCCGCTAAATATTTCTAAACTCCCTTTACTGGCAGAAATAGCCTCTCTTTTCCTGTCTAAAAAGATTAGTCCTTTCGTTTGTAAAGCTCCTGTGACAGCTTTACCTGAGGGGGTTGCATCACAAGGGACATCCTATTCTCTTTGTAAATTACCCAAATACCCTTATTACTCTCAAGTCCATAACTAGTTAAATACCAGTACACCAAGGAGGAAATCTGCAAGAATCTTCTCTATGAACAGCTCATAAACCAAAGATTTGCAATATATTGTTAATTTATGAACTAGAGAGTATGTCTGGAATTGGATTTTAAGAATGTTACACCAGAGAGAATACATTTATTATTATGGGAGTCTTTAATCAAAATTCTTGATTTAATATGTTACTGTGAACAGCTACAAATGACTCTAGCAGGTTATTAGTTGGATTGACTGAATCATCGTTTTAATCCAGACTTTCATTCAATAAAATTTCAATGACAGAATTTCCCTGGCATAATTTGTAGAAAGCAATCAAGACAGAGATGGGAATAGAAGACTGAAGTTATTATGTAGAAATAGAACATTGTTTCCTGACTATAATCACTAGGAGAACTCAGTGGACACTCCACTTCCTAAAACATAAAAAAAATTAATTATTAACAAGAAAGCACTAGAAAAATGGTGCTGATAGAATTCCTCTCTGAAGGGTTTCCACAAAACTTCAAGTTTTAAAAAACACAGTATCTGGGAATCTCAGTAATGCAAAGGGTAATAAGACCAAATGGAGCAAACAATACATTTGAATGCACTCAAAACAATCCATTAGAAGAACGTGCCATTTAAGACTTATAGGAAAAGGGACTCTCGAGTCTTTTCCAGCATCACAATTTGAAAGCATCAGTTCTTTGGTGCTCAGTCTTCTTTCTGGTCCAATTCTCACATCTGTACACAACTCCTAGAAAAACCATAGTTTGAATTATACATATTTTGTTGGTAAATTAATGTTTCTGCTTTTTAATACACTGTTTAGGTTTGTCATAACTTTCCTTCCAAGTAGCAAGCATCTTTTAATTTCATAGCTTCAGTCACCTTCCACAGTGGTTTTGGAGACCAGAAAAATAAAATCTGTCTGTTTTCACTTTTTCCCTTTCTATTTTCTATGAAGTAATGCTTACTCCTTGGAAGAAAAGTTATGACCAACCTAGATAGCATATTCAAAAGCAGGGACATTACTTTGCCGACTAAGGTCCGTCTAGTCAAGGCTATGGTTTTTCCAGTGGTCATGTATGGATGTGAGAGTTGGACTGTGAAGAAGGTTGAGCACCAGAGAACTGATGTATTTGAACTGTGGTGTTGGAGAAGACTCTTGAGAGTCCCTTGGACTGCAAGGAGATCCAACCAGTCCATTCTGAAGGAGATCCAATCAGTCCATTCTGAAGAAGATCAGTCCTGGGATTTCTTTGGAAGGAATGATGCTAAAGCTGAAACTCCAGTACTTTGGCCACCTCATGCGAAGAGTTGACTCATTGGAAAAGTCTCTGATGCTGGGAAGGATTGGGGGCAGGAGGAGAAGGGGACGACCAAGGATGAGATGGCTGGATGGCATCACTGACTCGATGGACGTGAGTCTGAGTGAACTCCGGGATTTGGTGATGGACAGGGAGGCCTGGCGTGCTGTGATTCATGGGGTCACACAGAGTCGGACACGACTGAGTGACTGAACTGAACTGAACTGAACGGGACCAGATACCACGATCTTAGTTTTGTTAATGTTGAGTTTTAAACCAGCTTTTTTGCTCTCCTCTTTTCACCTTCTTCAAGAGGCTCTTTTTAGTTCCTCTTCATTTTCAGCCATTAGAAAGGTATCATTTGAATATCTGAGGTTGTTGATATTCTCCCAGAAATCTTGATTCCAGCTTGTGACTCATCCAGCCCAGAATTTTGTATGAAGTACTCTGCATATAAATTAAATAAGCAGGGTGAAAATATACAGCCTTATCATACTCCTTTCCCAATTTTGAACCAGTCAGTTATTACATGTCTGATTCCAACTGTTGCTTCTTGACCTGCATACAGGATTCTCAGGAGAAGATAAGATGATCTGGTACTCACATCTCTTTAGGAATTTTCCACAGTTTGTTGTGACCCACACAGTCAAAGGCTTTAGGGTTGTCAATGAAGCAGAAATAGATGTTTTTTTTCTGGAATTCTCTTGCTTTCTCTATGATCCAGTGAATGCTAGCAATTTGATCTCTGATTCCTCTGCATTTCTAAAGCCAGCTTGTACATCTAGAGTTCTCAGTTCACGTACTGCTGAAGTCTAGCTGAAGGGATTTTGAGCAGTATTTTGCCAGAATGTGAACTGAGCACAATTGTATTGCAGTTTGAATATGATTTGCCATTGCCCTTCCTTGGAATTGGAATGAAAGCTGACCTTTTCTAGTCCTGTGGCCACTGCTGAGTTTTCAAAATTTGCTGACATATTGAGTGCATCACTTTAACAGCATCATCTTTGGGGATTTTAAATAGCCCAGCTGGAATTCCAGCACTGCCACTAGCTTTTATCTTGGTTACTTGACTTCACACTCCAAAACGTCTGGTTCTAAGTGAGTTACAACACCACTGTGGTTACCCAGTTCATTAAGACCTTTCTTGTACAGTTCTGTGCATTCTTTACACCTCTTTTTAACCTCTTCTGCTTTTGTTAGATCCTTACCATTTCTGTCCTTTATCATGCCATCTTTTCATGAAATGCTCACTTGCTATCTCTAGTTTTCTTGAAGAGATCTCTAATCTTACCCATTCTATTGTTTTCCTCTATTTTTTTAGCATTGTTCATTGAAGAAGGACTTCTTACCTCTTTTAGTTATTCTCTGAAACTCTGTTTTCAGTTTGGGTATATCTTTCCCTTTCTACCTTGCCTTTAACTTTTCTTCTTTCTTCAGCTATTTATAAATCCTCCTCAGACAAGCACTTTGCCTTCTTGTACTTCTTTTTCTTTGGGATGGTTTTAGTCACCACCTCCTATACAATGCTATGAAACTCAGTCCATAGTTCTTCAGCATTCTGTCTACCAGATCTAATCTATTTAATCTATTCATCATCATCACTGTATAATAAGAGATTTGATTTATGACATACCTTAATGGCCTAGTGGTTTTCCCTACTTTCTTCAATTTAAGTCTGAATTTTGCAACAGAGTGCTCATGATCTGGGCCACAGCCAGCTCCAGGTGTTGTTTTTGCTGACTCTATAGAGCTTCTCCATCCTTGGCTACAAAGAATATAATCAAATTTTGGTACTGACCAGCTGGCAATTTCCATGTGTAGAGTCATCTCTTGTGCTGTTGGAAAAGGGTGTTGGCTTTAACCAGCCTGTACTCTTGCCAAAACTTTGTTAGCCTTTCTTCTGCTTCATTTTGTATTCCAAGTTCAAGCTTGTTGTTTTTCTGGGTATCCCTTGACTTTCTGGAGAAGGCAATGGCACCCCACTCCAGTACTCTTGCCTGGAGAATCCCATGGATGGAGGATCCTGGTGGGCTGCAGTCCATGGGGTCGCTGAGAGTCGGACATGACTGAGCGACTTCACTTTGACTTTTCACTTTCATGCATTGGAGAAGGAAATGGCAACCCACTCCAGTGTTCTTGCCTGGAGAATCCCAGGGACGGGGGAGCCTGGTGGGCTGCCGTCTCTGGGGTCGCACAGAGTCGGACACGACTGAAGCGACTTAGCAGCAGCAGCAGCAGCTTGACTTTCTACTTTTACATTCCAATCTCCTATGATGAAATGGACAGTGTTTTTGGTGTTAGTTCTAGAAGGTCTTGTAGGTCTTCCAAGACCCTTTCAACTTCAGCTTTGACATCAGTGGTTGGGGCATAGACTTGGATTACTGTGACTGAATGGTTTGCCTTAGAAACCAACTGAGATCATTCTGTCATTTTTGAGATTGCCTCCAAGTATTGCATTTTGGACTTTTTTGTTGACTATGAGGGTCACTCCATTTTTGCTAGGGGATTTTTGCCCACAGTAGTAGATATAATGGTCATTCGCATTAAATTGCCCATTCTTGTCCATTTTAGTTCACTGATTCCTAACATGTTGATGCTCAATCTTGCCATCTCCTGCTTGATCACAACCAATTTACCTTGATTCATGACCGAACATTCCAGTTTTCTATGCAGTATTGTTCTTTACAGCATCCAACTTTACTTTCACCACCAGGCACATCCACGAGTGAGCATCATTTACTTTTTGGCCCAGGCAATTCATTCTTTCTGGAGTTATTAGTAATTACTTTCCACTCTTCCCCAGTAGCATATTGGACATCTTCTGACCATGGGAGCTTATTTTGTGGTGTCACATCTTTTTGCCTTTTCATACTGTTTATGGGGTTCTCGTAGCAAAAATTTTAGAGTGGGTTACTAGTTTGTCCTCCAGTGGACCACATTTTTCAGAATTCTTCACTATGATCCAGCCATCTTGGGTGGCGCTGCACAGTATGGCTCATAGTTTCACTGAGCACACAAGCCCCTTTGCTATGATAAGGCTCTGATCCATGAAGAGATCCATACACAACTTTAATTCCATTTTGCCATATAGCTAACATAGTGACAGGTGTCAAGGATTAAGACAAAGACATTTTTGAAGGTTCATTGTTGTGCCTACTACAGCTCGATAATCTTATTGCAGAGCTGTGTTAGTCACTCAATTGTGTCCGACTCTTTGCAACCCCATGGACTTCAAACCACCAGGCTCCTCTGTCCATGAAATTCTCCAGGCAAGAATACTGGAGTTGATTGATAAAGGATGCTAACTGGGTAAATAGCCATGACTTTTTATATTGAAAGCTCAAACAAGCTATCTGCTCGCCATGCCTAGGGAATTTTTGATTATACATAGGCAGACCTTGGAGATATTGTGGGTTCAGATCCATTCCAAAGCAATAGACCAAATATCACAATAATGAGAGGAACTTATATTTTTTAGCTTCCCAGTGCATATAAAAGTTACATTTACACTTTACTGTAGTCTAAGTGTACTGCTGCTGCTGCTGCTGCTAAGTCGCTTCAGTCGTGTCCGACTCTGTGCGACCCCATAGACGGCAGCCCAACAGGCTCCCCCGTCCCTGGGATTCTCCAGGCAAGAACGCTGGAGTGGGTTGCCATTTCCTTCTCCATTGTGTGAAAGCGAAAAGTGAAAGTGAAGTCGCTCACTCGCGACCGACTCCTAGCGACCCCATGGACTGCAGCCTACCAGGCTCCTCCATCCATGGGATTTTCTAGGCAAGAGTACTGGAGTGGCTTGCTATTGCCTTCTAAGTGTACAGCAGCATTATATTCATTGGAAGGACTGATTCTAAAGCTGAAGTTTCAATACTCTGGTCGTCTGATGTGAAGAGTCAACTCATTGGAATAGACCTGATGCTGGAAAAATTAAAGGCAGAAGGAGAAAAGGGTGGCAGAGGATGAGATGATTAGATAGCATCACTGACTCAATGGACATGAATTTGTGCAGACTCCAGGAGGTCATGAAGGACAGGGGAGTCTGGCATGCTGCAGTCCACAGGATCACAAAGAACTGGACACAACTTAATGACTGAACAATAAGAACAAATGGAACTAAGACTTCTATTGACTTGACCTTTTAAAAGGAGACTTTTCTACCTCATTCAGATTAATCCAATGTAGTTGTAAGAATCCTTAAATAGGAAATGGGAGGCTGAAAAGAGATCAGAGAGTCAAAGGAGATGTTACTAGACATAATGGCCAGAGAGATGAAATGTTGATGCCTTTGAAGATGGAGGAAGGGAGCCAGGAGCCAAGGAATGTGGGCAGCCTCTAGAGCTGGAAAACGAAAGGAAATATTTTCCATTAAAGATGCCAGAAAGAAAAAAAAAAGTTGCCAGAAAGAACATAGCCCTACCTATATTTCAGCCTAGTTAGAACTGCATCAGACTTCTAACCTACAGAAATATAAAGTAATGAATTTGTGTTGTTTTGAAGCAACTGAATTTGTGGTAATTGTTGCATCAACAGCAAAATACTAATATAAATATATACTGCAAATATTTCTGTAAGATGTTTCGAAGGGTCTGTGAAGCTATTTACATAGAATGACTACGAACATGGAAAGAGTAGTAATCAGAGTTTAGAGAAACGGTCTCTGAATTAATACTAATGTGGAGGAATAAAAGGGGCTTCCCAGGTGGCGCTAGTGGTGAAGAACCCACCTGCCAATGCAGGAGACATAAGAGACACTGGTTTAATCCCTGGGCTGGGAATACACTGTGGAGGAGGCCATGGCAACCCCACTCCAGTATTCTTCCCTGGAGGATCCCATGGACAGAGGAGCCTGGTGGGCTACAGTCCAGAGGGTCACAAGCCTTCAGGCACAATTGAAGCAACTTAGCACAATGCATGCATTGAGTCCATATGGAAGCTAGGTCAATAATAAATGGAGCTTCATTCTAAGTCTATTTGTCCTGGTCCTAGTAAATCAGTGAACACCTCCTTTGTTGTTCCCACATGTTAATTCTGTACTTATAGCCGAAATTGCTGGACTCAGCAAATGGGAAAACACACACACACACACAAGCTGGCTTTCTGACTCACAGACTAAGGGCTTATATGGTAGAAAGACCAAATGGAAATCCCTAAATTTACTCCTCCTTACCAAAATAATAAAACCAAACACAATACCACATTTCTGAGTGAATTATAGAGATTACTTTAACCATCAACAACTTGAAAGATCCTGGGGTGATGATTCATAGCTTATCCATGTTTAAATTGCCCATTTGACCAATGAAAAAGTTGGATGGATCTATGTGGATTATTGTCAATGTCATCAAAGAGTCATTCTTATTGCAGCTCTCCTCCAGACGTTTATCTTTACTGGAGCAGATCAACACAAACAGTGACATGTGGCACGCAGCTATTAATCTGGCAAATAAAGTTTTCTTCACTGGCAGCACATATCTGAAGTAATTGCATTTTTACCTGGCAGAGACATCAATACACCTTCATTGTATTACCTCAGGGCTAAGTTAGTTCTCTTGTTTTCTGTCATAATACAGTCCACAGGGATATGAACTGTCTAAAGTCCCAAAGAATATCATGTTCTTTCATCACACTGATGACATTATGATTGCTCCTGTGATTGGAGAGGACTGGAAACTAGATGTCAAGATGCCTTATGTCAAGTATGTTATAGGGTGGAAGATAAACTCCCTGAAAATTTAGTCTCTAGTATATCAGTGAAATTTCTAGAGATTTGGTGGTCTGTGGTATCTATGCATATCTAAAGAAAAAACAGGTTACTGCACCCTGTAATTTCCACCAGTTTTTGAGAAGTGAAGCATATTATGGACCTCTGTACTTTGAAAGCAATGTACACCACATTTGGGTGTGGTGCTCTTACGTTTTATTTAACACATAAATCAGCTAGTTGTAACTGGAAACCAGAGCATAACACTACCCTGCAGTAGATTCAAGCTGTGGTACAGTTAATTTTTCCACTTAAACCTTGTAACTCTGTAAAAGCAATGGTAATCAAAGTATATCTGACAAATAAGGATGCTCTAATGGAGCCCTAGTTGGTCCCAAGAGGACAATCAATACAAACCTCAAAATTTTTGGATAAAAAATACTTTCTCTTTGTGGTTAACTACTCCCTTTGGAGAAACCATTATTTTCTTTTGATAAAGCTCTGGTAGAGACTGAAAGCATGACCAAAGAAAACAAAGTGACTGCTATAAATTGGCTTTTTAAAATAAGCTAGATATTAGTTGATCCAACAAGTCATGAGTTTAAGTAAATCTAGTGTCAGTATCAGTATCATTAAATGGAAGGGACATATAAAATGCCATGTCTTAACAGGTCAGAAAACACCTGTTAAGTGTTTATGTTGCTTGAATAGATAGATCAGATTCTCCTGATGCCTACTCTTTCCTCAGGCTCCACTTATGGACTCACGTGAAGTTCCCTATATTCAGGTGACAGAGGAAAAAAAAAAAAAAAATCCTTGTCTTTACAGATGAAACTCCATAATATGTGACAGTGAAACCACTGAGATACTACTGTATTACAGATCCTCTCAGGGATGACTCCAAAGAAGAGTGAAGAAAAATGTTTTTATCTTTTCATGTGCCTGCTAGTTATCTGTAAGTCTCCTTTAGAGAAGTCTATTTAGATCTTCTGCCTATTTTTTTATTGAGTTGTTTGCTTGTTTATTTGTTTGTTTTGATATTGAGCTGCATGAACTGTTTGTATATTTTGGAGATTAATCCCTTGTCAATTGCACTGCTTGCAAATATTTTCTCCCATTCTGTAGGTTGTATTTTCATTTTGTTTATGATTTCCTTGCTGTGCACACACACAAAAAAAGTCTAATTGCTTAAATTGTTTAAATTAAACATTTCATTTGTTTATTTTTGTTATTTCCATTACTCTAGAAGATGGATCCAAAAAGATATCACTGAAATTTACATCAAAAAGTGCTCTGCCTATGTTTTCCTTTAGGAGTTTTATAGCATCTGGTCTTCCATTTATGTCATTAATACAATTTTTAGTTTAATTTTGTGCATGTTTTTAGTTGTTCTAATTTTATTCTTTTGCATGTAACTGTCCAGTTTTTCCATTACCATTTGTTGAAGAGATTGTCTTTTATCCACTGTATATTATTGCCTCTTTTGTTGTAGATTAATTGATCATAAATATGTAGGTTTATTGCTGAGTTTCTATCCTGTTTCGCTGGTCTATATTTCTGTTTTTGTTCTAATACAATACTGTTTTGGTGACTGTTGCTTGGTGCTAAGTCTGAAGTCATGGAGCCTGATTCCTTCAGGTCTGTTTTTCTTTTTCAAGATTGCTTTGGCTCTCTTTATGTTTCCATACAAGTATTAAAATTATGTGTTCTAGTTTTGTGAAACAATTCCATTGGTAATTTGATAAGGATTGCATTGAATCTGACACAGTGGAAACAGTGTCAGACTTTATTTTTCTGGGCTCTAAAATCACTGCAGATGGTGATTGCAGCTATGAAATTAAAAGATGGTTACTCCTTGGAAGGAAAGTTATGACCGACCTAGATAACATATTCAAAAGCAAAGACATTACTTTGCCAACAAAGGTCCATCTAGTCAAGGCTATGGTTTTTCCAGTGGTCATGTACGGATGTGAAAGTTGGACTGTGAAGAAAACTGAGCACTAGAGAATTGATGCTTTTGAACCATGGTGTTGGAGAAGACTCTTGAGAGTCCCTTGGACTGCAAGGAGATCCAACCAGTCCATCCTAAAGGAGATCAGTCCTGGGTGTTCATTGGAAGGACTGATGCTAAAGCTGTAACTCCAGTACTTTGGCCACCTCATGCAAAGAGTTGACTCATTGGAAAAGACCCTGATGCTGGGAGGGATTGGGGGCAGAAGCAGAAGGGGATGACAGAGGATAAGGATAAGATGGCTGGATGGTATCACTGACTCGATGGACATGAGTTTGAGTAAACTTTGGGAGTTGGTGATGGACAGGGAGGCCTGGTGTGCTGCGATTCATGGGGTCTCAAAACATCCAACATGACTGAACGACTGAACTGAACTGAACTGCATTGAATCTGTAGATTATGCCTTGGGTAGTATAGCCTTTTTAGAGAAATACAAATCAAAACTACAATGAGGTATCACCTCACACCAATCAGCATGGCCATCATTAAATAATGTACAAATAATAAATGCTGGAGAGGCTGTGGAGGAGAAGAAAACCTCCTACACTGTTGATGGGAATGTAAATTGATATAGCCAGTATGGAGAACAGTGTGGAGGTTCCTTAAAAAATAAAAGAATAGAGCGGCCACATGATTGTGCAGTTCCACTCCTGGACAGCAATCTGGAGAAAGCCAAATTCAAAAAGATACATGCACACCAAAGCTCAACAAAGCACTGTTTACAATAGGCAAGACATGTAAGCAACCTAAACATCCATTGACAGAGAACTAGATAAGGAAGATGCAGTATATGTGATGGAATATTACTCAGCCATATAAAAGAATGGAACAGTGTCATTTGTAGCAACATGGATAGACCTTGAGATTATCATACAAGTGGAGTAAGCCAGAGGAAGACAAATATCATATGATAGCACTTACATATGGAATCTCAAAAAAATGATATAAATGAACTATATCTATCAGATAGAAAATAGAACTTGTTCTATGGCTAGCTGTCATTTCTTTCTCTTCAGCAACCATAAGTACTCAGTGTGCCCTTGTACAAATTAGTCATCTCAAGATGAAGATGATGAACATCCCAAAACATGGATGCCCTCTTACTTCTCAATACCATCACTGCTAAAAGCTCAATAAGACAAATGAAGAATGTGAATCTCTGCTCTGGCTTCACTCACTGGGAGAATCAACTAACAACCCAGGGACAGTTTGGTTCCATTGACTCATTTCCATTAAGGAAAGGGCAGTAACTTGTCTTTACCAGTATTTACACTAATACAGAATATGAATTTGTCTTCCATATGGAATAGATTCTGCTAAATTAATCACTCTTGGATTAACATAATTCCTTCCACACCACTATTATAATCCAAATATCATTTATTTGACCCAAGAGTTCCTCATTTCATAGTCATGTAGACCCAGCAAAGTGAATAACTATGGAAAATTATTTTACTTGGAGATAGAAACCAGTGAAGATGGTACCTTTGAGTCATCCTTTAGAGGGGATGGGTAATAGCACTTTCATCTGAATTTAGGTTGCTTCTGTTTAGATAAAAACAAGAACTTGTCTGGAGTTTAAAAGTTGGTGGAAGTGTAAGAATAAGTTCTGAGCAAAAATACAAAATATTTCTAAAATTCAGGCAGAAAAAGAGGCGTACACTGCAAAAGAAAGGTGGGGAAAGATTCAAATAGGTGCTTTGCAAAAGATGAAATTCAGTTGGTAAAGTATTGAAAAAGATATCCCTATCTTTTAACTTGGGCTTGGACATGTAGTTTATTTGGCAGTGGAATAGAAGCCTTGCACATTTTTGCCTGACTCTTGTATTTTTACCATTGTCTTGAAAAAAATAATACCTAGGAATGTTCAGTGGTTTACTGAGGATAAGAGACATAGGAAGCAGAGATCTCTCCTTGACTCTATGCCCACTCCCACCCTGTTCCACTCACAAATCTGCAGCAAGAAACAGCTTCTCAGCCACTGTTGCTAAAACCAAGCTACCTAGCTGAAACTAATATAAATCAGCTGACCCTCAGTAACTAACATTTCTGTAAAAATAAATGCTTATTGCTGCATGCTGCTGAGATATGTTATTGTTGTTTATTATACAGAAATAGCTGATTGTCACAAATGGATAAATTTCTATTGATTATATTATAAGTGCAAAGTTACCCAGTGAAGGTCATGAATAGGTGATGGTTGAAACAAATAATCTACCACCACTACAGGAAAGAGCTTGCATGCATACTCCTGTGCACATATAGGTACAAAACAAATATCAAGAAGCATACTCATTGAAAGAAATACTTTTGCAAGAGACTCTGGAATTCTGGAAGATGGTTGAGAACCAGAAACAGATATAACTGTACACTAGAGATTTAATGAAAATCTGGACACAAATCAATACCTGCTTTATAGACTAGGTGACAAATGAGATCATTTTTCTTTTCCTTGTCTAGACTCTGAAGAGTCTATGGTTCTGAAAGCAAATATGGAGAACGTAACTTTGGCTGGGACATCACTGTTCCCATGATAGGTGTCATCATCAGTAACAGCAGGAAGACTTCTAAATTGAGTTATGGGTGACTAGGACCCAAGAAGGCCAGATTCTGCATAGTGACTATGGTTTACAAACTTTACTGTGAGCAGTCCTTAGGAATTACACTATATGACTAGAGAATGAAGTAAGAGTGCTAACTTCCTGCTGAAGAGTGCAATGGATACAGAAATATAATATTGGAGTCACAGTGTTAACCCATGTTGTAACCATTACCAATGAGATTATATACTCTTCTGCTGCCCTCACAAATAAACTCTCTATATATGTGTATATATATATATATATATATACTATAGTATATATATATATATATTAGTAAATATATATACTATAGGTATTTTTCAATCTCACTTTTATTTATGACCCATTTCTTCCATATCACATGAAAAACAGGCAGAATACTACTCTAATTCCTCATTTTGAAGAAAAAGCTCTCTCCTATGATAAAAGCACGTTAGCACCCTTAGATTTTACTCAATTAAAATAGAATTGTAATATGAAACTTTAAATTCCAAGTGTAACCCCCAAACATAACTTATATTGTGAGTAGTTATTTTCTTCCTGGTACACAGTTCCATTGTTCTCATGAAAAGAAAATTTTAATTGCAGGGAAGTAAAATAAATTGTCTTAGAAACAAATGAATCACCCTTTAAGGAAATACAGTTACTGGTGTGTTCAAACAAACTCCATCTGATATATTCCCTTCATTTCAACCCACATAAATTATAATCTTTCCCCTCAAAGAGTGATTTTTAAAAATATTATAGAGAAAGGAATATAATCATGAAATTTGAAAATCCAAGTTAACTATAAAAAAAATCTGTACATTGTCTACACTTTTTCTTGAAACTCCCATCAGAGGAAGTACAAATGCATTATTTACTCTCAGAGCAGCATCAGATAGACCACACAGGTAATGGTTGAGCTTGGATGGGATAATTTATATATTGGCTATATGGACTGGAAAGTCAAATGAGTGTGCCATGTCAGACACAAACAAAAGTGGGCAACTTGATATATATGCCATGTGGTATGAAACAGAGCAGCTATTTGAAGATAAGGAAAATGATCATTCACCTAAGAAATAAAATAAACAGTGATGAAGTGATCAGCTGAGCAACAAAGGGAAGTTCAGCAGCTATTCAAGATCTTAAAGGCTTGTGAAACCAAGAAAATGACTATTATTATTAATTATTATTATTATTTCTTATTCTGTGCAAGGAATAATTTTAGGTTTATGGGTAAAAAAAAAAATGATAAATAAGGGTGAAGTATAATAGGATGGGACAAGAACATAACTCTTTGCAATCTGCAGCCAAACAAATATAATTCAAGAAAGACAATGGATTCCAAATCAGAGTGAGAACATATTTAGCTTGGAGTCAGGAGATGCCTCTTACTGAAAGTAGAATTTTTGGTCAGCATGTGACTGCTTAATGTTATTAAACCAAAGTGTAAGCTGACACCCATGAAAAAGTGGATTCAGAATGATCAGCAAAATCCGTTAACAATAAATAAGTGCTGCAATCCTCAATTTTTAAGGTTATGAGTTACTTCAAGAAAAACAAAAATATCAAATATTCTTGGGTTAGTTGAAATTTCAAAATTAGTTGAACATTATGTTGGCAAAAGAAATCACACCAAATATGCATTTGTGAATCCCCTTTCCAAGGATTCTAATACACCCCTTTCCAAGGATTCTAATATACCCCTTTCTAATTTCTATTTTCTAGGTTTATTCCTTCCCAGTTAGAATCATAAAACTGTACACAAACTCACTAGGAATTGTCTATGACTGTTAACTACCCATCAAATATTTATTGAGCAATTACTATTTGTAAGGGTTTCCCTGGTGGTGCTAGTGGTAAAGAACCTGCCTGCCAATGCAGGAGACATTAAGAGATGTGGATTCAATCCCTGAGCCAGGAAGATCCCCTCAAGGAAGCATGGCTACCCACCCCAGTACTCTTGCCTGGAGAATCCCATAGACAGAGGAGCCTGGCAGGCTACAGTCCATAGGGTCGCAAAGAGTTGGACACGACTGCAGTGCTTAGCACCACACACTATTTGTAAAGCTATATTAAATTAAGAAAAGAATTATACATGCATATGAAAAAGAGAGATATAGAGATGGGTATCATGAGTACAAGTAGGTATAGAATAGTGAATGAAGACAGTGTTTTCAAATGGAGTATTATGAAGACCTTTGAACAGTAATATTTGAGCTGAGTCTTGAAGTACGGATATGATTTGAGTATACAGATTTGGGAAAATGTAATTGGAAAGACATCTCTGAAAACTTTCTCAGAAAAAAACAAAAATGTCAATCACATCCAGGTACATCAATAGGGAACACTATGGAGGCAGTTGCTGGAACATAAACTTTGGAAAGAATAATGAGAATTATTTTTGGAAAATATTTGAGCTTAATTATAAGGCAAGGGAAAGAAGAACACAGTGACGATAGAGATTGCAAGATGGATACAAGGCATGAAAGAATGCCTTATTCATCTTGTTTCTTAGAGCCCAGTTTCAAAAGAACCCCATTTTGATAGTTTGCTCTCCCAACTCTGCTTTCACCCACCATATGGAGGCCTCCAAACCTTGTAAGCCTAGGTTTTGATGGGAAATCATTGCTGTTTCTTTGACATTTGTTGGGAGAGATACTGAATGTCCAAGCTGAAAGTTGTCTCATCTGTCATTCAGGTGTCTCCCAATTTTAGATGAAGACACTGAGGCTCAGAAAAGTTATCATATTCAAAATTACATGGGTAATATTGACAACTGCCTAATGAAAATCTGAGTCCCCAGCCTTGCTAGTTGAGAGTTCTTATGAATCTTTATCCACCTTGCCTGTCAGTTAAGTTCAGTTGCTCAATCCTGACTGACTCTGCGACCCCACGAACTGCAGCATACCAGGCTTCCGTGTCAATCACCAACTCCCAGAGTTTGCTCAGACTCATGTCCACTGAATCAGTGATGCCATCCAACAATCTCATCCTCTGTCACCCGCTTATCTACCTGCCTTCAATCTTTCCCAGCTTCAGGGCCCTTTCCAATGAGTCAGCTCTTTCCATTAAGTAGTCAAAGTACTGGAGTTTCAGTTTCAGTATCTGTCCTTCTAATTCAAGACTGATTTCCTTTAGGATGCGCTAGTTGGATCTCCTTGCAGTCCAAAGGACTCTCAAGAGTCTTCTCCAACACTACAGTTCAAAAGCATCAGTTCTTTGGCACTCAGCTTTCTTTATGGTCCAACTCTTACATCCATACCTGACTACTGGAAAAACCATAGCTTTGACTAAATGGACCTTTGTTGGCAAAGTAATGTCTCTGCTTTTCAATATACTGTCTAGGTTGGTCATAGCTTTTCTTCCAAGGAGCAAGTGTCTTTTGATTTCATGGCTGCAGTTACCATCTTCAGTGATTTTGGAGCCCCCCAAAATAAAGTCTCTCACTTTTTTCCCCCATCTATTTGCCATGAAATTTACCTTGCCTGTAGCCTGCCTCATTCTATGTCTAGAGTTATCAAGGAACCCCTGAAGAGGAAAACAGAAAGTGTTTGGAAGGGTGATGACAATGGAGTAAGTCTTTTTAAGTTCAACACTCAGGGAGCAGCTGACATACAGATATTAATTCTAAGACTGTTAGCTTGTACTCACCCGATGAAGTTGATATAACATTGATAAATTGTCTCTATAGAAAAGCTTATATTTTTGGAAGGGGGGTTATGAAGGAATAGGTATTATGTTTATGAGGCAACTATGCTTCAACAATCCCTTTAATTGTCTCCCCAATCATTTTTTAACAAAACCAGGAACATGGCAGCCTTCTGCATTAAGCCTGCACCACTCATCAGTCTGCAAGGATCCATAGGCTGGCCAACTCCAATGACATGAGTTATAGGTAAGAACAGAAGAACACTATAGCATATAAATTTCAGAACACTATAGCATATAAACTTCAGTTATATCCAACAGAGAAAAGTCTGTTCATAGAGACTCAGATAATGGTTGGATGTAATGCAAACTTCATGGTCTCTGTATTTGCCAGGATTATTTGGCTTTTTGTATTCTGCCAGATCCAAGGTAAACATGGAATAGTACAGGGGTAACCCCCTCTGTACTTTGAACAGAAAGGCAGACAGGCTGCCAAAGCACCACATGTAAAAGGCCTAACTGAGGGGGAGGGAATGATTTAGTCATCTGCTCCTAGAGACTTTCTGTACTTAAGGAGATGCAAATCTACTACAGTATTACATAGCTGAGTCAGTGAGACTTGTGGTCCAAGGCATCTACAGAAGCAAACTTTACACAGAATTCACAAAGGTGAAGTGTTCGTTGAAAGACGACTCTATATATAAACCCCAAATTAGCTAGTAGCAGCCAATGAATGATCTCTTTTGACTCACTCTTCCTTACCCCAAACTGAGCATACTTTTGTAAGAATATAGTGTCTTTTGATTTCATGGCTGCAGTTACCATCTTCAGTGATTTTGGAGCCCCCCAAAATAAAGTCTCTCACTTTTTTCCCCCATCTATTTGCCATGAAATTTACCTTGCCTGTAGCCTGCCTCATTCTATGTCTAGAGTTATCAAGGAACCCCTGAAGAGGAAAACAGAAAGTGTTTGGAAGGGTGATGACAATGGAGTAAGTCTTTTTAAGTTCAACACTCAGGGAGCAGCTGACATACAGATATTAATTCTAAGACTGTTAGCTTGTACTCACCCGATGAAGTTGATATAACATTGATAAATTGTCTCTATAGAAAAGCTTATATTTTTGGAAGGGGGGTTATGAAGGAATAGGTATTATGTTTATGAGGCAACTATGCTTCAACAATCCCTTTAATTGTCTCCCCAATCATTTTTTAACAAAACCAGGAACATGGCAGCCTTCTGCATTAAGCCTGCACCACTCATCAGTCTGCAAGGATCCATAGGCTGGCCAACTCCAATGACATGAGTTATAGGTAAGAACAGAAGAACACTATAGCATATAAATTTCAGAACACTATAGCATATAAACTTCAGTTATATCCAACAGAGAAAAGTCTGTTCATAGAGACTCAGATAATGGTTGGATGTAATGCAAACTTCATGGTCTCTGTATTTGCCAGGATTATTTGGCTTTTTGTATTCTGCCAGATCCAAGGTAAACATGGAATAGTACAGGGGTAACCCCCTCTGTACTTTGAACAGAAAGGCAGACAGGCTGCCAAAGCACCACATGTAAAAGGCCTAACTGAGGGGGAGGGAATGATTTAGTCATCTGCTCCTAGAGACTTTCTGTACTTAAGGAGATGCAAATCTACTACAGTATTACATAGCTGAGTCAGTGAGACTTGTGGTCCAAGGCATCTACAGAAGCAAACTTTACACAGAATTCACAAAGGTGAAGTGTTCGTTGAAAGACGACTCTATATATAAACCCCAAATTAGCTAGTAGCAGCCAATGAATGATCTCTTTTGACTCACTCTTCTTTACCCCAAACTGAGCATGCTTTTGTAAGAATATAAAAGATCCAGAGCCTACCAGAGTACTTAAGAATCCAATAGCTTTGAGTTTATATTCTGGTTTTCTGCCATTTATGAGCTTTTTTCCTCTATGATGCAGGGAAAATTACTAAGCTTAATTTCCTCTTCTGTAAAAAGGAGCTGCAAGGTATCTTTATAAACACTACATGTAAAACATCTAGCAAAAAGTCTCATACACGATAGACAGGAAATTATAGTAAATTGTGGATCCTTTTATTACTCAGGATTGTATTGCAGCATGGATCCTAGGCTCCTAAATATTATTTGGTCTTCCTTTAACACAATCTGTGTATAATTGATTAGAATAAATAATAAATCTAGAAATGATAATAACATATCACCTTTTTCCTCCTCTCTGGGAGGTAGATATTGTTAAATTGCTGCAATTAGATCTACCTTCTCAATTATCACAATTTGTTACTTTATAATTTGAGAGAAGATGAATGAGTCCAGATAGTGAGAAAGAGAAATAAAGTCACCTGTGGAACTGTAACAGCACATTATTCAAATTCATAGATTCACTTAATCCACTCTTTTAATTAAAAGAAGTAATTAAGAGGCCACAGCTCCTGCCTTTTGGAAGTCAAAATTTAGCAGTGGAAGCAGAAAGCTAAACAAATGTACGTGTGTGTGTGTGTGTGTGTCTGAGAGAGAGCAGAATGATGTACAAAGTCTGATGAAAGCACAGAAGATGGAGTAAGTTCCTGTTCAGATACCATTTCAAAGCACCCATGGTAATATACAGTGTATTATTTTATTTATCTAATTTATTAATTTTGACTGCAGTGGATGTCCGTCGCTGCGTTCAGGCTTCCTCTAGTCACCGCGAGTTGAGGCTCCTCTCTGGCTGGGGTCTGCAGGCTTCTCACCGTGGTGGTTTCTCTCGTTGCAGAGCACAGGCTCTAGAGCATACGGGATCAGTAGTTGTGGCGCGTGGGCTTACCTGCCCCATGCATGTGGGATCTTCCTGGACCAGGGACCAAAACCATGTTCCCTGCACTGGCAGGCAGAATCCTAACTACTTAGAACCTAATGACCATCGAACTGAGGTCCATCAGTGAAGTCCACAATGTACGATTTTTTAAAGAATCTTTTCCTGAGAGAAAATTACTATAGAACTTCTAAATAATCAGCTGTTCAGTTCGGTTCAGTTCAGTTGCTCAGTCGTGTCCGACTCTTTGCGACCCCATGAATCGCAGCACGCCAGGCCTCCCTGTTCATCACCATCTCTCGGAGATCACTCAGACTCACATCCATCGAGTCAGTGATGCCATCCAGCCATCTCATCCTCGGTCGTCCCCTTCTCCTCCTGCCCCCAATCCCTCCCAGCATCAGAGTCTTTTCCAATGAGTCAACTCTTCGCATGAGGTGGCCAAAGTACTGGACTTT
>SJYT01056341.1:145752-163268 GCA_006410635.1 Cephalophus harveyi
GCCTAGCAGCAGCAGCAGCCTTGTCTTGTACAATAAAGGGAGCTCTTGCTGTCCCTTCTGGGTCCCTGATAGAGGTCAGTTAATCAAATCCCCCTTGAGTCAGTGTCGTGGAGCTGCTTCTCTGAGTCTCTGAGCCATTAGGAGTTCTCAGCACTACTGAAAGACTTCTCTGGCTCAAATTTCTGGAGTCATGTCAATGACACGGGCGGCAGTGGTTGCTGGCCAGAAGTGGGAACCTCATTCAGAGATCTCTAAGGTGTTTCTCTGGCCCCTGTTATCCCTCTAAGAGATGTATTTGTCCATTCCCTGAAGGAAGGATTCTTCTTCCAGTAAAACATAAAAAAGTATTTTAGAAAACTGTCTTTCCAGGAAGTTTAGTTAACTGTTTGTAACTGATAAAGTTTACCACTTCAAAACTTCCTAAACACTGCCCCAAAACTGGTGGCATTGTGTTTTACAACCATACACTGATGGTTAGAATTCGAAATCGTTGAATGCTTTCCTAACCACTAAAGGTAGACTACAGACTCTGAAATATAGAAAGTTATCTGAGGGTCGTTTGTAGTAGGAAAAACTATGTAAATTGTTTAAGATAGGGATGAATTGATTAAAAAATCAAGTGACATTACCTTTGAAAATCAAATGACAATATCTTTAAAAATGAAACTAAATTAAGAGGATGTTTTATTTTTTATTCAATTACCTTAAAAATGTAATTAAAATGCTACCTAATGCTTACAATGAAGAAAAAAATTTTGAAGATCAGTCACATGTTATACAAAAGCTCTGAATGAAAACGTTTTTCATTGTATATTGGTCTTTACAACAGGATCATAAAGAGTACAAACATATTTTAGATCTTCACCAGTTTCCCTAAGGGGTTCTGCTAGTCATTTGAAAATCAAATTATGCTCTTTGAAGTGAAGTGAAGTCGCTCAGTCGTGTCCGACTCTTTGCGACCCCATGGACTGTAGCCTATCAGGCTCCTCTGTCCATGGGATTCTCCAGGCAAGAGTGCTGGAGTGGGTTGCCATTTCCTTCTCCAGGGGATCTTCCCGACCCAGGATTTGAACCCGGGTCTCCTGCATTGCAGGCAGACGCTTTACCGGCTGAGCCACCAGGATCTTCACCAGTTTCCCTAAGGGCTTCTGCTAGCCATTTGAAAATCAAATTATGCTCTTTAGAAACACCAATCTTACCCTTGTTATTTTTTCTTAATCAATATTAAGCAGCCTAATCATGCTGATTCTAACTTGTCAATGATTTGTCTGTGGTTTATTGACTCTTCAATACAGTATTGGAAAATCACCATTTTCATCTTAACTGATTTTCATTCTATTTGAATTGTATTATTTAGTGTTAGCAATATGCAAAAATCAGTAAGATGAGAAGTAATACAGAGTGTTACTTAGTGATTAATTGGAGAATTAACTTTAAAAAGGGTCAATTCATTTGTAAGTATGTTCCCATTGCGATGCCCTTTACCTCATTAATTGTAACTTTTCTAATCCATAGGACATAGATAATGAACATTTAGATAATGTGGACCCTTATGTTTTCTTTGCATTGCTCTTAGTAATTGTCAGCCCAACATTTCATCCATGATTGATCTAGGGGATGTCTGCATGTCACCACACAAAAACAAAAGTTATTTGATGGCTCAAATTTTTATGAAGGTAGTATTCCAGCAGTGAGAGATTATCATGGTACTTAGAGACCCTCACAATTCTGATCCAAGGCATGCAGCTTATTGATAATATTACAATTGTTTCAGCAGTGGAAGTGTCCAATTCAAGTGTTCACAACTGTGAAGTATGCAGTTTTAGGTATTATTACCAACTGCCTGGTTCATCCTGTTAGCAATGCAATCAGAGTGAAGTTGTCTGCTTGGCACAGTCCCAGTTCAAAGATCACCAACTCAGTCAGAAAGAACTCTGATGATCTGAGAATCCAGAGCTCTGGATTCTTGCCCTAACTCTTCCTCTAACTATGAGTAGAACTTCATAAACCACTTTATGCCTACAATCATTTCAGTTTCTCTATATGCCAAACTGGATCTGTTGCTTCCTAATCCATGTAATAGGCTGAACAATGACCCTTTATGATGTCCATGTCCTGAATCCCCCAGAACCTGGAAGCTTACATGTTAAAAGTAATGTTCATATGTGATTAGAGATTTGGGGATGGGGATATTTTATCCTGGATGATCCAATTGGGTCCAATGTAATCACAAAGGCCCTTCAAAGAGAGAGACAGGGGGAGCAGAGTGAACAGCAGGAAGCAAGAGGTTGGAGTGATGTGAAGAAGGGGCCATGAGCCAAGGAAAGCAGACAGCCTCTAGAAACTAAACATGGTAAGGAAATGAATTCTTCCCTAAAACTTCCCAATGGAACACAGCCCCACTGAATCTTGATTTTAGACTTCTGACCTCCAGAACTGTGAAAAAATACATTTATGTTGTTTCAAGTCATCAAGTTTTTGGTGATTGGCACAGTAGCAATAGGAAATTAATACAATGTGTAAATGACAAGGGGGATCAATAGCCCAGTAGGTTTGAGATCCCTCAGGAAAGTCAAAAGAAGCATTTTAAAGCAAGATGATACATTAGGTCATACTCTGTTCATTTGTGTGCATGTGTGAAGTCACTTCAGTCGTGTCCCACTCTTTGTGACCTCATGGACTGTAGCCTGCCAGGCTCCTCTGTCCAGGCAAGAATACAAGGAGAGGGTTGCCATGCCATCCTCCAGGGGATATTCCCAACTCAGGGATTGCACCCATTTCTCTTATGCCTCTGGCATTGGCAGGCAGGCTCTTTACCACTAGTGCCACCTGGAAAGCCATAGATAATTAGTAAAAATTCCATAAATTATAAAATATTAGGTAGTTAGAATAGGAAAAAGGAGTCCAAAATAGCAGTGGCTAAAAGACAGAGGGAAAAACCCATGAAAACAAAAGAAAATCCACCTACCTGAGTGAGAAGCTCAGGTGAAATAAATACACCCCTTTCCTGGCTAGCCCAATCTACATAGGGCAGGCTCAGCAGGGAGGAGACGAAACCTATAAAAAGAGGAAGCCAAGATGGGTTGTGGCTTCTCCTTTGGGGTTGGCCTGCCCTCACGCCTCAAGGGTGTGCTATCTTTTGTTAGCCCAATAAAACTCTGAGCTGTTAACTGAGCTGTTTAACACTGGTTGGTCCACCTTTTCAAATCTTTGTTGAGGTGAGACAGAACGCAGGAAATTACACACTTTCCTGACAAACGCTTATGAACTGGGATTGGATGTTTCTCGGTTTTTACATGCTTTAAAACAAGTGGGAAAATTGAAATCAGAGGTGGCATGAACGTCTCCACTTTCTTGATTATGTCACAGGCACTCCCTGGTGAGGTGCAATCTACTTGTCACTCCTGTGACCTTCAATCATCAGCTATGCTGTCCCATTTAGCCTCTTACCTTTCCCCCTTTTTACTCTTCTCCTCTCCTACTTAGAAGTAGGAGCTTTTTGAAAGCTTTGAAAGCTTTTTGAAAAGGCAACTGATGCCCTTTGTCAGAAAACAAAACCAAATGTAGTAGGGAAGAGCAAAAGCTGACTGCATGTTGGATCTGTTCCTTTTACTTTTATCTTTGCTTTTGTTTGCTTTTGTTGTTATAATTACTAAAAGAATACTGTCTATACCTGTAGGCATACATAATGGTCTGCCTGGGAGAAGTTGCCCTTCTGCCTGAATGTTAAACTAAAGTGCCTTTGTTCAGGGGGGTGCAGCTCAGACATTCTGCCCCTGCCCACCTGTGAATGGCTGCAGAAAAGAAGAAATTAACAATCCCCTCCTTGATGCCGGCCAAGCCAAGAGACATTTTGCATGACTAGTGGTCTTTTTATTTTACTTCCTCATCTCTTTCGCTTCTCTATTCTATAAAAGAAACTGGCATCCAGACCCCAATAAGATGGAACTCTAGGGCACTAGACGGCAATCTTTTTAGACTCCCAGCTTTCCAAATAAAGTTACTATTCTTTGCCTCAACACCTTTTCTTCTGATTATCGGCCTGTCATGCAGCGAGCAGACCCAGCTTGGCTTTCGTAACAAAAACAAAACATTAAAAAGAACCTGAAATTGTAAAATCTTCAGGGCAATCTGCTCAGCATATAAGCAGTTAGTCCCACATGTAAAAAGAATGAGATGAAAGCAAGGGAGAGCTTGAAATATACTGTAAATATTCAGACTTCCAACTTGGAAGTCCACGAAGGAAAGGCACCTCCCACGTTATTAATTTTCTGGTCATCACTGCTTTGGTTAGAAATAAACTGGTTCTAAAGCCAATCAGTCTCATGTGGCATAGAAATACTAACAGGACAGAAGTTATTACTTTGAGTGTTATGTATAGCCCCTGAACTTATGAAGTGTGATATTGTGATTTATTATCAGAAATATATACTTGGTCTTCTTCCCCTTCCTGGCACAGAGCTCTTAAAGCCATTGGAATTTCCTAAGTGTTGAGAGCAACCAAGGTGTCTTTTGTTATGTTAATGAGGTGACTTTTGGAAAGCTTTCCAAGGTAACCTAAAGAGTAGGCCTGGTTGCCAGTAAAGGCAACCTATGATTAGAGGATTGGAACTTTCAGCCTCACTCCTCACGTTCCACCTCCAGGGAGAGGAGTGAGGGTAAAGATTGAATTTTTAAAACTCAAAGGCCAATGATTTAATCAGTCATGGGATTGACATGTACAAATTACTATATTTAGAATGGATAACCAAAAAAGTCTTATTGTATAGCAGGGGAACTTTGCTCAAAGTCACGTGGCAGCATGGATGTGAGGGGAGGTTGGGGAAGAATGGTACATGTGTATGTGTGGCTGAGTCCCTTGTGGTCTAACTGAAGCTATCACAACATTGTTAATTGGCTATGCTGTGCTTAGTTGCTCAGCTGTATCCAACTCTTTGCAACCCCGTAGACTTTAGCCCACTGGGCTCTGTCCATGGGATTCTTCAGGCAAGAATACTGGAGTGGGTTGACACGCTCTCCTCCAGGGGAACTTTCCAACCCAGGGATCAAACCCAGGTTTCCCACATTGCAGGAAGATTCTGCACTGACTGAGGCACCAGGGAAACCCTATATTCTGACATAAAGTAAAAGTGTTGCAAGAAGGAGGACCCCTTCCAAGGCCTGAAACCGGGCTCTTATCTAACACTCAGAAATGAATTGTCTGAGGAGACACATGTGCTGGCAAAGCAAGAGATTTTACTGGGAAAGGGCACCCGGGTGGAGAGCAGCAGGGTAAGGGAACCCAGGAGAAAAGCCCTGTCACATGGCTTTATGGTGATGGGATTAGTTTCCGGGTTGTCCTTAGCCAGTCATTCTGACTCAGAGTCCTTTCTGGTGGTGCACACCTTGTTCAGCCAAGATGGATGCCAGCGAGAAGGATTCTGGGAGGTGGTCGGACATGTGGTGTCTCCTTTTGATCTTTCCTGAACTCTTCCAGGTGGTGGTGGCTTATTAGTTCCGTGTTCCTTACCAGGACCTCCTGTCAAAAAATAACTCATGCAAATGGTTACTATGGTGCCTGACCAGGGTGGGCGGTTTCAATCAGTGTGCTTCCGCTAACAAAAGTTTAAAGAAATAAAAGGAATTCAGAATTAAAAAAAAAAACAAAAACGATTGAGTTCAGTCATCAAAGACTGATGATTTAATCAATCATACCTATGTAAACCCAGAAGGACAGAGATCAGAGATTTCAGGTTGGTGAACATGTGGAGATTAAGGGGAAATGGCACACCTGAAGAGGACAGGATGCTCTGAACCCGTTCCCATACGCCATGTCCTAAGTATCTCCTCATCTGGCTACTCATCTATATCCTTTATCATATCTTCAATAACCTGGTAAATTGTTTTCCTGAGTTTTGCGAGGGGCTCCCCGAGTCACAGGTTGGATCCCTGACTAGGGAAGGACCCCTGGAGGAGGAAATGGCAATACACTCCAGTATTTTTGCCTGAAATATCCCATGGACAGAGGAGCCTTTTGGGCTAAAGTCCGTGAGGTTGCAAACAGTTGGACATGGCTGAGCAACTAAGCACACGGGAGTTTTGTGAGCAATTCCAGCAAATAATCAAATCCAAGAGGGAGGAGGCTATAGGAACTTCCAATTTGTAGTCAAGTTAGAAGCTGTGGGTAACCTGGGGACCAATCACTTGCAATTGGCATGAGAAGTGGGGGGAAGTTTCCTGGGACTGAAAACTTTACTTGGGGGAGCTGATGTTATTTCCAGGTAGAGAGTGTTACAATTGAGTTGAATTGTAGGACACCCAGCTGGTGTCCCAGATTTGCTTGATGTGGGGAAAATACCCTACCCATCTAGGGTGGGAAGTATTGTTAGTTCTGTTTCTCTAGAAAACACTGACAAACACACTGGCTAAATTAGAATTCCTTAATTAACAGTGAAAAAGCAAATCATGGCATAATATTGTAACATTCTTATGTTCTGTACCACTCTCTGAGCAGTTTCAGATGTCTTTAAGATTTCACCAATGATATTATGAAAAAAAAGTTAGCAGAAGTAAAAAGATTAATCTGCCTCACCTCTGTACCACAACCCAATGTGGTTTTTTGAGATCTAATCTATAAAATCCACCTCAGGAAGATTGCTTTGATATTACAAGTATCAACATGGAATTACCCTACTGTAGCATTCGGTGAATGGTGCCCCTCACACCGTTCAATGGGCAGCACTAAATTGCTTGGTTGTAGCATAAAAGTTGGGCCTTCACCGGTGGCTAAGCCATAAAGAATCCACCAGCAATGCCTGAGAAACAGTGACTGGGTCAGGAAGATCCCCTGGAGGAGGGCATAGCAACCCACTCCTCCAGTCGTCTTCCCTGAAAAATCCCATGGACCGAGGAGCCTGGTGGGCTACAGTTCATAGGGGCACAGAGTCAGACACAACTGAGCACCCACGCACAGAAGATAAACTGAGATAGCAAAAAGAATTTAAGACCCCAGCAGCCTCATGTTTTAAAGAAAAGCTTTGCCCATTGTTTCCAATATGTATAATTCATGTTTACTTTATGAACATCTGAAGAGCATGGCACTGAAAGTATCTTAATAGACACTTACTTAACTTTCTCATTATTATAAGAAGAAAAAGCAAATTATATGTTTTATCATTACAAACATAGCTACCATTTTCATACTGTTCTGTCTGTTCTGTCTGTCTGTCTTCTGGTTGTTCCCTGAGTTAGGTAACTTAATATGGGTGGGTTCCAAAGAAACTTTTCTGCTTTCTCTTGGAACATTGGCCCCTGTGCTACCTTTGGGATTGTTTCATTCCTGAGGCAAGAAGTGATGTTTATTCTTTCAGGTCTGAGTTTGATTCTGACCATGTAAGCATTCTAATCCACTATCAAGGCATAAAATCTTCTAGCAGTTACTTTGAAAACAAAATCTGCTTTTTCATTAAAATCCATTATCATCACAGCTAAACAAAAATGATTCAGACTGACTCTGATATGCTTACCTCAAAACTGGATTGTTTTAGTTAATATGTTGTCTAAAACTTAAATGTATGAACAATACAGTTTATGCTGCTTATGTAGTTTATATAAACAACCAAGAAGAATAAGGTAATTTTGTTCCAAATGTCAAAGGACTGTCCAAAATGTTCTTATCTCTAAATATTGCTGTTTTCTCACTTACCCATTTACTAAAATTTATGGGTATGAACGATAGAATTTTCTGGAGAACTTCATGATTCTGCAAAAGCTGAATGAAAGTTAGGCAGCAAATAGAACACAGTGAGTTTACTCCAAAAACAAAGTATTATACCAGTTACAATATTATTGAATAAGATTAAGTTAAGAAAAGACAAAAGAGGAATAAGAACTTGGGTCTGCCCTCCTTTCACCAAATATGAAGATTAAGTGTTAGGAAGTAGAATATTTTGAGCAAGTTAATAGGTGGAAATGTATGATAGTGTATTAAAGATATGATATAATTCTAAGGATTTTTCCTCACTCCATATAAACATAACCACAAAAGTTAGAATCAATGATTGCTCCCATTTTCAGGATGATGCAACTGAGGTGGTAAAGTTATTCAAGGACCTGTAGCTGGTGAGTATCAAGGCCAGGATTTGACCTAGTCCTTCTGTCCTCAGAGTCTCATTCTAGATAGGGCTTGCATGCAAGATTGCTAAGTTGCTTCAGTCACTCCAACTCTTTGTGACCCTATGGACTCTAGCCTGCCAGGCTCCTCTGTCCATGGGGTTCTCCAGGCAAGAATACTGGAGTGGGTTGCCATGCCCTCCTCCAGGGGATCTTCCTGACCCAGGGATTGAACCCATGTCTCTTATGTCTCCTGTACTGGCAGACAGGTTCTTTACCACTAGCACCACCCGGGAAGCCCAGATAGAATTTATACAATTCAATAATATACAAATAAAGGAAAAGGTGAAGACAAGTTTTCTTTTATTTAAATTTGGATGCTAATAAATTTATTTTCATAAAACAAAGTGAGACAAAAATTAAGTAACTTCCAAGTCATAAATATTACCAATTAGGCTACAAAAACTTAACAACAACCACCCCTGGGCAATGGCTCAGCAAGTTGGATATGTCTGGGAGTCAACTGCTTAACAACTGGAGTAACTTTTACTGTTAAGGGATCTTTGTGGTTCAAGGCAGATACAACAGGGTGGGGACAGCAACAAAGTGAGTGTTATCTTTAAGTAAAATGGAAAACTTCTTAAAAGAGATGTCTGGGTGGTTAATGGCAGGAGTCTTGCAGAACCAGAGCCTTCTCTGAAAGTATCATGTAATATTAACCCTCCTCAGCTGCCAGGCCTCTCCACTGTCCCCTGTAAGATTTATGGATATTCTCCAGCCTTCTCTTTTCATTGTTAATTCATGTCCAGAATCTATAGCAGTCTTTATTTCATAATGAAATGATGTTCTCTGGTTACTACAATAAATAAACTTCCTTGGCCAGAGTGGAAAATAAGAATTTCATGTTAAATAGTAGAATACAGAATCCCATGCTAAAGTAAACCGTTAGAATAAAATTCTGTCCATTGGAAAAGAATTCCATATGGAATAAATATGAATTGTATGCTTAGTCACTCAGTCGGGTCCAAGTCTTTGTGAACCTTTGGACTGTAGTTCACCAGGCTCCTCTATCCATGGGATTTTTCAGGCAAGAATACTGAAGTGGGTTGCCTTTTCCTCCTCCAGGAGATCTTCCTAATCCAGGGATTGAACCCAGGTCTCCTGTGTCTCCTAGATTGCAGGCAGATTCTTTACTCATTGAGCCATCGGGGAAGCCCTTAAACACGCATTAGCCCGAGTTACATTCTTCAAATCTTAATTGTTTTTATCACACACTGCTTGCTTAACCATGCTGAAAATAGCCATTGTATCTCAACCTTGTGTTAAGACTTACAAAAAAAAGAAATAAATAAAACAGAAACGCCATGGCAGCCCGAGTCATTTCCTACAATTTTAAAAAAGTCTTTTGTCTGAAAAAGACTGAACCACGTACTCAATTCCTTAAGATGAGAAACACCTTCATTGGAAACAATAAAACGAGGTGACAGTGATGAAAAAGATATGACAAAGAATATTCAAAGTAGAAACAATGCTTTGGGTTTGTTTTTTTGTTTTTGTTTTTGCTCTTTTTTTTAGTTTGATTGTTTAATAACTGTCTAGATACTCACTAGAAGTAATCCATCTGAGAGCCTGATTCTTCTATGATTTCAGCATAGAATACAAAGTCTGAAGCACAAAAGTTGCTTAGTAAATATTTACTAAACTAAATGAATGACAAATGTTTTTCCCTCAAATATAGGGCATCACTCAAATTCACTAGCAAAGCATGTAAGTTTTACCCAAGTGGAAAGTGAGATCATAATATCATAGAATTTTGGAAAAGCATGGAAGCACATGAGGTTTCTTTCTTGGTGCCCAAGAAAATTTTAGGTTTTAAGGGAGAAAAGTACACATTGAGAGTATCTGAATCCTATTCTCAAGTTTCCCCCTCCCCCAGTCATGTGCATTTTTCTGATATTTTAAAATTCAAAGTTTCCTTTCCCTTCATATTGGAATGACCATCCAGTCTGTTCACCAGATGCTTCTTATACCAACTCTTGTCAGATCTCGGCACAGAAGTATCATCTCTTGGATAGGACTCTTTTCTTTTCTTCCTTTGCACATAAATTAAAAGTTCATTGTGTCTAAATTGTAAGAAAATTATAGTTCGATTGTAAGGAATAATGCCAACTTCAGAAAAATGTTTAAATCAGAAATTAAGTAGAAACTAATATTCTAGACCTTTAAAAATAGAGAATTATAAGTCAAAGATATATTATTGTTATCTTTAAATGTAATGGCTTAATTGAAGGATGTTAAAAGGATAGTCAAGGACCCACAGCAAATATATCAACCCTTCTGACTGTTATTGTATCAATAGTTTCATTCTCATAGGATTTGCATAGCTTTAAATGCAACCATACTTGAGACAGGTCATATCTGCAATCACCTTATCATTTAAAACCTTATCAGGATTACTAATCACTTGACAAGTCTGAGAATCAAAGCAGCTACCCCAGGTGTAAAGGAAATACAGTATCAAAAATAGTTTAAGGACTAAAGATAAAATCTATATATGTCAACTGGATTTGAGCTCTTTCTCTTCCATAAAGGTTTTGTACAATTTTATGGAACTTCTATATATTACAGTTACATGATTGCTTTATACTTCCTTTTAGCATGTGTCTTCCACGTGGTCAGGAAAAGCTTCTGTTTCCTCAGGTCCCATTCAGAGCTTTGCATGAAGCTTATTTTATGTTTGTATATTAAATATTGCCTTGAGCCATCTTTACATTTGCTAACTACACTCTTTGGCCATATTAGAATAAATAACATGCAAGCAATAGTCCATAGATGGGGCTAATTATTTGCAGAAGTACTAATATTCTAAAATAAGCTGTACTGTAGAACAGCATCCATTTTGTTGTTTTTCTGTCTCTAGATACAATTAAAAAGAAAAAAAGACAATTAAATCTGGTATTTTTCTCGGGCTGCATTGTTGACCTATGAAGCTCCTTTCTTCCACCAGCAAGCTTTGCAAACCACTAGTTTCTGTTTTTATTTAATATGTCCAAATCTGATTTAACAGAACTTAGAGCCATTCCAGCACATCAGGCACAAAAAGTCCCTTTGATCTTTTTGCCACTTTTAAGAAACATCTGCATCTTTGTAAAGACCTTGTAGGAAGAGCCAAAAGTTGGAGAACAGATAGTCTCATGCAAGAAGATAGAATTGTTAGAGAAACCAACTCTTCTTGTTAGAGTCCCAGAGACCTGAACAGAAGGCTGGCAGTAACTAGGGCTATAAACACCAAGTTGTTTCCAAGCACTGGAATTGAGAAGTGACCAATTCCATCATTCCATTTTATAAGACAGCCTGATATCATTCTCAAAGAAGGACAGAATGGTAAGATTGGTTTTAAGATTATCCAAACATTTGCTTCCCAACAAGGAAATGACAACCAAAAAAAAGTTCCTATTTGGACTTTGCCCTTTTCTAGCTTTTAAAAATAAATTTTCAACCTTTCTTTGTCAAAAGCTCTCTGTTGTGCTTTATTCCATCTGGGCTTCATTTCCAAGAGAAAAGACTAGCCTGCGTAAATACCCATATATCTCGGTGTGTGGGGGTAAACACGGTCAACTGCTGCATCTGTCTACAAGGTTTTAACCCCACTAAGTGCTTAGAAAACCTCTGCATATTCCCTAGCTCCCTTCACGTGTTTGAACTGAACTGAACTTTTTTGTGTTCCAGATAAATGCTGGAGTGTGCCATGTAAAATACTGTTCAAACACTTCTTTTGAGCAGAGCGTTGCAAATGACAAGCTGAAGAATCCGAGACTAGCTCAGATGTGCTGGTTAAGAGAGAGCCCTGAGGGAAGCTCCAAGACCTGGGAAGAGTTAGCCTCTATCTCCCATCCTGCCGCTGGTTTGTTTCCTTTCCCACGCAGGTGGAAACAGAGCACTGAATGAAAGAAAAAGCAAAGTGGCAGATGATAGACAGCAGAAGTTTTCCATCATAGCCTCATCTAGGTTTCTAGCACATGTTGTAGACTGAGTGTTCCATGAAGCCCAAGAGGCATGAACCTTGGGCCAAAACTCCCCATGGTTTATTGAAAACATTTCCAGGTCTTGGAAATGTATCCTAAGAGGAATTCCTATCATTTCTGGAAAAGCCAGGCACACTAATAAGTTCTGAGAACCCAGTGGCCTTCCCTCTCCCCTTTTAGCAAGAAAGACAAAGCAGTCAGTCCAGACAGTACATATTTGAGAATAAGTCGCTTTCAGAATTTGGGGCTTCCCTGGTGGCTCAGAGGTTAAAGCATCTGCCTCTGATGCGGGAGACCTGGGTTTGATCCCTGGGTCGGGAAGATCCCCTGGAGAAGGAAATGGCAATCCACTCCAGTATTCTTGCCTGGAGAATCCCATGGGCGGAGAAGCCTAGGAGGTTACAGTCCACGGGGTCGCAAAGAGTCGGACACGACTGAGCGACTTCACCTCACCTCAGAATTTGAATGAGAAGATACAAAGTCTTATAAAATATCCTAGAATAGTCTGGATTTTCATTTATATAGATATACATATACATATTTATGTAGTTAATGCAGCACAGACTAAGAAGCAAAAAAAAAAGAAAAAGAAAAAAGTGCACATTCTAAACGATGCTCCCCTCTCAAGGAAGGCTACTAAATAGTCACTGAGATGTCTCCAGATTCTAAATTACATTGTTATTTTATGCTTATCAAATTTATTGAGATATATTTTAGGAATGATAAACTGCATACATTTAAAGTATACCATGAAATTAGCTTTGACAGATGCACACACCCATGAAACCACCAACACACTCAAAAAGCAGAATATTTCCATGAACTTCAAACAATTTCTGGTGCCCCTTTGTAGTCAATCCCTTTTTCTACCTTCAACCCAGCCAACCCCTGATTTGTTTTCTGTCAATTTGTATTTATGTAAATGTAATTATGCAGTATGTACTCTGATGTCTGGCTTTCTTCACTCAGTATAATGATTTTTGAGATTTATCCATGTGATGGCATGCACTAGTAAATTCTTATTGTTTTGTTCTTCTAATCACATACTTGCTGGTGGACAATTAGGTTATTTCTAGTTTGGTGCTATTTTGAATAAAACTGCTATGGACATGAACATGCAAGTGTCTGAGTGTTTCTTCTGTGTAAGTACATAAGAGTGCAATAGATGGGTGATATGCTAGTTGTACATTTAAAATTTTAAGAAAATGCAAAATACTTTTCCAAGGTGGCTACCCAATTCTATATTTTCCTTATGAATAATTCTATATTCCACATTCTCATCAACACTTAGTATGATTAGTCTTTTTAATTTCATCCATTCTAATGTGTGTGTAGCTCTCATTTCTGTCTGTATTTTTTTGACAACTAAGTTAAGCATCTTCTCATGTGCTTATGACCGTTACTTTATCTTCTTTTGTCAGGTGTCAATGAGGTCATTTTTATCATATTTATAAAGTTGTTTCTGTTTTAATTGTTGAATTGTAAAAGTCATTTATGAATTTTGGTTATGAGTCTTTTGGCAGATATACATACTGCAAATATTTTCCCCAGTCTTTGGTATGTTGTTTTCTTAACCATGTATTTTGAACAGAAAAACAAGATTTAATAGTAAAGCTAAATTTAATGTATTCTTTCTGGTTTATGCTTTTGCACCCCCAAATTGCAAGGATTTTTTCCCTTTTTTTCTTATAATAGATAGAAAAGCTTCCCAAGTAGTATTGAGAATTCCCAAAGACCTTTCACAAAACTTCTCTCAATTTTAGCATCTTGTATATTCATATTACAGTTATCAAGACTAAGATGTTAAGACTGGTAAAATACTATTGACTAAACTGGAGCTTTATTTATATTTCATAACTATTTATACTAATGTCAATTTTCTTCTTTCAACTGAAGAATAGTTAGTTTATAATAGCATATTAGTGGAGAAGGCGATGGCACCCCACTCCAGTCCTCTTGCCTGGAAAACCCCATGGACGGAGGAGCCTGGTAGGCTGCAGTCCATGGGATCGTGACGAGTCAGACACGACTTCACTTTCACTTTCACTTTCACTTTTCGCTTTCATGCATTGGAGAAGGAAATGGCAGCCCACTCCAGTGTTCTTGCCTGGAGAATCCCAGGGATGGGGGAGCCTGGTGGGCTGCCATCTCTGCGGTCGGACAAAGTCGGACACGACTGAGGTGACTTAGCAGCAGCAGCAGCAGCATATTAGTATTAGTTATACAACATAGTGATTCTTTTCTTTTCTTTTTTTTTTTTATTCAAACTAGGGATTGAACTCATGGCCCCTGCATTGGAAGCACAGAGTCTTAATCACTGGAGGCCAGGGAAATCCCTCAAAAACTTTACATACTCCACTTAAAGTGATTATAAAATATTAGTATGTTCCCTGTGCTATATAATACATCTTGTAGCTTATTTGTTTTATACATGTTAATAGTAGATTGTCTCTTCCAATTCCCTTCCCCTATCGTGCCCCTTCCCCCTTCACTTTCCAAAAGTCACTAGTAATATTTTGTGTGGGTAAGTCTGTGTACATGTGTATGTAAATGTGTTTCCTCTAGAGTTAATAGTTGTTACCTGATTAAAGGTCAATCTATTATGGCTTTTTCTACCACATTAAAGGCAGAAATACCCCCGAACTCTATCATTTAATATAGCAATAAACATGTGTGTTCTTTTGCTTAACTATACTGTTTCAAATATTACTTGTTACTTGCCTTTATTCATTTTCCTATAATGTTAATATTTAAGATCATGGCATCTGGTCCCATCACTTCACAGGAAATAGATGGGGAAACAGTGGAAACAGTGTCAGACTTTATTTTGGGGGGCTCCAAAATCACTGCAGATGGTGACTGCAGCCATGAAAATAAAAGACGCTTACTCCTTGGAAGGAAAGTTATGACCAACCTAGATAGCATGTTCAAAAGCAGAGACATTACTTTGCCAACAATCTGTCTAGTCAAGGCAATGGTTTTTCCAGTGGTCATGTATGGATGTAAGAGTTGGACTGTGAAGAAAGCTGAATGCCGAAGAATCGATGCTTTTGAACTGTGGTGTTGAAGAAGAGTGGGCATAAAAACCCACTCCAATATTCTTGCCTGGGAAATCCCAGGACAGAGAAGCCTTTTAGGCTATGTCCTAGGGTCACAAAGAGTTGGACATGACTAAGCAACTAAACAACAAAGAGTACTCACAGCTTAGCAAGAATTTTCACTTATACCATTTTTGCTGTTTTCAAATAACCCATGAAAAAGAGTAGATATTTTTAATGTTAGAGAAAAGAAAATCGGGATTTCAAAGAATAGAAGATAACAAAAGATCACACTTGATAAGGATTCATATGTATGTGGAAAGAGAGAAAAATTGTCCATCTTTAGAGCAGAAACAATCTAAAGAAATCTTAAAGATAACTGTATCCAAGGATTTTCTATGAAAGACTGAATAGATGTTTGGTGACTTTCAAAGTGTGCAAAACTAGTTAATGATGGAGCCAGAATTTCTTCTTAGTCTCAAGGATCAATCTAGTAGGAAAGTTGGCATAAAAAAAGCCAAAGTTTGTACTGTAGAAGGAAGGACTTCTAGCAAAAGTTTCACACTAAAATGACAAGCTAAAGAATTGTACATTCTCTATTAATTTACAGGCATTTAAGCAGAGACTGAACTTCTCAGGGAAGCTGTGGGATATATTGAAGTATTTATGGGTAATTGAACTAGACAACCATTAATGTTCCTTCCAGACCAGAGCATTCATGACTTGACAATTCAGTGGCCATTATCACTGCATCTGAAAGGGCCATTCTTTCAGTCTGACTTTATCACCTTGACACATTAAGGTGTATGTCTTGAAGAAATAATTTTTAAATTGTGAGGTTAATGTTCTTCGTACGTGGTGCTTGCTGAGTTTATTGAAGCTAAGAAAATATTTTAGAATTCCTGTCCATAGCAGACATAAGATGAAATCATTTTAATAAAGTTGTCATTTATTCTTCTTTGCAAAAAAAAAAAAAACACCTAAAGCTATACTTAATTATAATTATAATCAATTGTTATATTAAACAATCTGAATGATTTTCTTCTTATGAATCAAACACATAGATGTACACATGTATATAGAAAGAGAATTATGAATTAAAATTTCTCCTTGAAAAAATAGTTATTCGAATTTATTAATATAAATGTGATTTGAAGTTAAAATTTTCAGCCAAAGAGAAAATGTGAAAACTGTAACTTTGTTGTACTAGTTTATAATTCAGCTTAATGGATTCTTGAGCCACCCCCTTTTCCTGTAGGACAGTTGTTCTCAAAAGTGTGGTTAACAGACCCCTAGAAATTCACAAGACCATTTCAAGGGTTCTGCCAAGTCAAATAACTTCCATGATAATAAGGAGACCTTGTTGCCTTTTTACTTTCACTCATGTGTAAGTGTACAGTACATTTTTCCCAAAACTATATGTTTTTCAGGATGTGTTCTTTTAATGCAAATGGAATACACACTTGTGTGGAATATTCCTATGTTTTCTGAAAACTGCTAATAGCACATAAATATTTGTATTTTCATACATGCACTTAATTTTCATTAGTACTTACACTATTGTATTACTATCACTCATTCACCAATTATACTTTTATTCTTTGTTAGCTCATTATCATCCAATAAATCTTACTTTGAAATTCTAAAATTCTCCTTATACTTACATGGAAACAAAAAAAGGAGTAAAAATTCTCTGATTTTGATAACTTTAAATTTTTTTAATGTTTTAACTTTTTAGTTATTATCTAAAGATAAATAGCTCCTATTTTACAGTGTAATTGTTTATTTTGAAATAAGGGAAATATATATTATAGCTGGGGCTGCCCTGTGGCTGAGCAGCAAAGAATCCACCTCCAATACAAGAAAAGTGGGTTGGATCCCTGGGTTGGGAAGATCCACTTGAGAAGATGTCTAGTATTCTTGCCTGGGAAATCCCATGGACGAAGGAGTCTGGTGGGCTGCAGTCCAAGGAGTCACAAAATAGCAGGACAAGACTAAGTGACTAAACAGCAACAAAATGTTATATTTGAGGAACAATGATTGGATTAAAAAGGAAGACTCATTTTCTCAACCATCTACACCTAAAAATGCTGAGAAAAATAAAACTCTCATGTTAGATAGTTATTTGACTAATGGAAGGGAAGAATTTTCTCTAAAGAAAAATTATTCAGCATTTTTAATATTCAGTGCCATTTTTGTTTGGTGCCAAAAATTCACATAAAACAAGCTCTTTCCAGTTGCTTATTTAGTATCCTTAACAGATAAATATAAGCAAATGAGCGAGTCCAGCCATATCTGTAGATTCATCCACTTGTAAGGGAAAAGGACAGTTCTGCAGATGAGATATTATCTCACCTCCACA
>SJYT01056341.1:182222-213566 GCA_006410635.1 Cephalophus harveyi
ATTGCACTCAGCTCACACGCTAGTAAAATAATGCTCAAAATTCTCCAAGCCAGGCTTCAGCAATATGTGAACCGTGAACTTCCAGATGTTCAAGCTGGTTTTAGAAAAGGCAGAAGAACCAGAGATCAAATTGCCAAAATCTGCTGGAGTATTGAAAAAACAAAAGAGTTCCAGAAAAACATCTATTTCTGCTTTAATGATTTTGCCAAAGCCTTTGATTGTGTGGATCACAACAAACTGTGGAAAATTCTGAAAGAGATGGGAATACCAGACCATTGACCTGTCTCCTGAGAAATCTGTATGCACATCAAGGAGCAACAGTTAGAACTGGAGATGGAACAATAGACTGGCTCCAAATCGGGAAGGGAGTACATCAAGGCTGTATATTGTCACCCTGCTTATTTAACTTACATTCAGAGTACATCATGAGAAATGCTGGGCTGGAAGAAGCACAAGCTCTAATCAAAATTGCCAGAAGAAATATCAATAACCTCAGATATGCAGATGATACCACCCTTAAGGCAGAAAGTGAAGAAGAACTAAAGAGCCTCTTGATGAAAGTGAAAGAGGAGAGTGAAAAAGTTGGCTTAAAGCTCAACATTCAGAAAACGAAGATCATGGCATCCAGTCCAATCAGTTCATGGGAAATAGATGGAGAAACAGTGGAAACAGAGTCAGACTTTTATTTTTGGGGGCTCCAAAATCACTGCAGATGGTGATTGCAGCCATGAAATTAAAAGATGCTTACTCCTTGGAAGGAAAGTTATGACCAATCTAGACAGCTTATTAAGAAGCAGAGACATTACTTTGCCAACAAAGGTCCATCTAGTCAAGGCTATGGTTTTTCCAGTAGTCATGTATAGATGTGAGAGTTGGACTATAAAGAAAGCTGATTGCAGAAGAATTGATGCTTTTGAACTGTGGTGTTGGAGAAGACTCTTGAGAGTCCCTTGGACTGCAAGGAGATCCAACCAGTCCATCCTAAAGGAGATCAGTCCTGGGTGTTAATTGGAAGGACTGATGTTGAAGTTGGAACTCCAATACTTGGACCACCTGATGCAAAGAGCTGACTCATTTGAAAAGACCCTGATGCTGGGAAAGATTGAGGGCAGGAGGAGAAGGGGACAACAGAAGATGAGATGGTTGGATGGCATCACTGACTCAATGGACATGAGTTTGAGTAAACTCCGGGAGTTGGTGATGGACAGGGAGGCCTAGCGTGCTGCGGTTCATGGAGTCGCAAAGAGTTGGACACGACTGAGCGACTGAACTGAAGCAGTAACAGTGTAGATCAAGAAATGGAACATTATCAGGCTGCAGCTCATTCTCTGGGCTCCTAAGTCACCCCCATCACAAAGAATCACCATCCTGATGACCTAACTCCCTTGAATAGCTACTCTTACTTTCAGCTTTATATAAATCAAATTATGCTGTATATGATTATACAGAGGTTTCTTCCATTCACTATCAGCTTCTAAGACCTGTCCATGTAGTTCACTCATTCTCATTGTTGATTCATTGAGCACTGCTTGAACATACTATGATTTGTTTATTTATTCTTTTATTGATGAATATTTGTCTTAACAGCTGCTTAGTTATTAAAATAGTGCTTTCATAAAAGTGATTATATATTGTTTTTTTGAACATATACATGGTATTCTGTGTATTTTCACCTAGGAGTGGAATTGCTGGATCAAAATATATGCCTTTTCTCAACTTAATAGATATGTCAAATAATTTTTTATATGTCAAATAATTTGAGTGTTTATACCAGTATACGAAGAGACTATGTCCAAATGGGGACACATTCTGAGTTGGGGCTAGGACATATCAATCTGGGGAAGAGGGCACACAATTTAACCCATAACAGCCAGTCGCCATAGTTCAGATTTTTAAAGCACAGCTTTTTACTGTCGTCCAGCATGAAAGGGCAAACAGACTTTCTCCTTGCCTAGATGTGGCAGGGATGGGGTTGGGAAACGCTCATGAAGCAATTAGAACCCCAGGATTTTGAAGCACAATTCAGACTGAGAAAGCAAGAAGGCAGTGTGCTATTTATTAAATGATAATAAAAAACAGTAAATCTCACTTCAACAATACCAGGAAAATGCTAACATTTAGGTACCAAAAGGATAGTTCATACTCTGATGACTCTTGTTTTTGCCAATTTTTCATAAAGTTTTTTTTAAAAAAACTTATGTCTTGTTTGTTTTTACTTCTTTTCTCTCATTTTTCATCTTACTATGTTTATGTCTCTTTCCTCGCTGTCTAAAATCATTATGTCAATGTGGCCGGTATCAACTTACACATACTGACCCCTTCCCTTCAAATAATTTTGAGGGATAATAAGCAAATGGAGCCTGGAGACAAATATCATTTCTGGAGAAATTCTATGATGCATTAAAGACAACATACACACACAAGGAAACAAAGCAAAAAATTCCAACAAACCACCTAATTCCCTTCTACCCACACTGCATCTGTGAAAAAATCTCACCATCCTCCTCAGTCGTAGGTGTGAGTGAGAAGCAGGAGGAAAGGGAAGAGGGGAGGTAACATCTGTGTTTGTGTTTCTCTAGGTGTTAGCTGTGAATTTGTGACTCAGCGTTCTTGGCAGGGGCCACTTCATACTCTTCCGGATAGATTTTAGTTGAGCTGTGTAGTCAGTTAACATTGTATCCCCATGTTTGCACCAAGTATTACCTTAACAAGCAATACAATCAGAATTACTGTGTTCTAAAAAAGTGTTTACTCAGAGAAATTATCTATGATATTAGTTCTGCCTGTTTGTGCAAAAGAGGTGCCAACTAAACCATGGATTTTAGCAGAACAAACAGCTCCGTCCCCCCTGCCATCTTATCCACAGTGAATGTGCAGACTTAGCATCAAACCCCAACCTCAGGATGTGCTTCAGATCCTGTCCCTAGTTACAAAGCAGCAACTCTCATTAATAACCATGACAGGTGAGATGAACTGCTTCTGCCACTACAGTTATTTGACTGGACATTTTTTATGTGGAGAGCTCACATTCAGCCTGGCCGCTGATGTCTCCTGAGAAATGCTCTGGAAGTATGGTGGTCTCATATCCGGTAAGACCAATGCAATGGGATGTAGGATACCATCAAGACTACATGCATGGAGGAAAAGGACTCTACCCATTAAAGATGCCTGTTATAAGTCTGGAGAGGGAGACAGACAGAGAGAGACAGAAACACACACACACACACACACACACACACACACAGAGAGAGAGAGAGAGAGAGAGAGAGAGAGAGAGAAAGGCTGCTATGAAGAGAATGAGGGAAATGTCTCACAAAAGCCCACAGGAATAAGTTAATTCCATCTCCATCATATGAGATAAAGGTAAATTTGGAAAGTATAGCTGAGTTTTGCTATGTTGACATATATATCAGATATATACATTTCATATATATGTATGTAAATGCTGCTGCTGCTGTTAAGTCACTTCAGTCATGTTCGACTCTTAGCGACCCCATGGACTGCAGCCCACCAGGCTCCTCTGTTCACAGGATTTTCCAAGCAAGTGTACTGGAGTGGGGTGCTATTGCCTTCTCCAATGTATATAAATAAGAATGTTCAATTAACTATAAAATGTAACATTTTGCCCAAATTTGCAAAAAAACATTCAGGACAATATAGGGGAGCGATCTACCTAGGACTGGGAATTAATTTGTAAACAGATTACTCTAGAGGAATATTAATAGAGGGTCAAGGGACCCTTTGTTAACTGCAAAATCAAGAGATAACAAGGCTGTTGCATGGTGGCTGCCAAAGGACTGAAATTTCTGCTTATAGTGTGAGAAATTTTTTTAAATTTATAAACAAATTTTAAAAGCAGTAGCTATGGGAGGGATTGGGGGCAGGAGGAGAAGGGGACGACAGAGGATGAGATGGCTGGATGGCATCAATGACTCAATGGACGTGAAGTCTGAGTGAACTCCGGGAGTTGGTGATGGACAGGGAGGCCTGGTGTGCTGCGATTCATGGGGTCACAAAGAGTCGAACACGACTGAGTGAACTGAACTAATTATATAGATAATAAGTGAAATATATGAGAATCTAAAAAATCTAATATAATAAGATTTCTTCATCTTGGTAAAAACATTTAGGGCCCACAGTGGTATTTAGGGCCTGTGAAACTGTTGGAACTGACTGAAATGTTATGTTTATGTACATATATAATCCCATCTCAATATGTCCAATCATACTCCATAAAGCATGCAGTCAAAACTTGGAGAAAGTCTGCACTTGGCTTGAGAAATTGATACATGATGATATAGCCTTTGGGTAACATAAATGTACTTAAAGCATATGGTAAATGAATGAGTAGAAATGATTCATAATGAGTCCAGTTATACAGAAATGTTTAAAGAAGAGAAAAATAAACATTTGTGTATTTTCATTTTTTCTTTGTTCTTTTTTTAAAAAATGGTTAGTGTTTATAGGGTTTCCCCTTCTGATCCATCACCTGTAGGTTTGTCAGTCTATTATTTAAGGGCATAGGGGAGGCTTTTATGCTTAAATTGTTTCCTTGTGTATATGTTATGTTATAGACTTTACTATTACCATTTAGATACTTAGTTTTATGAATGGTGTGATCTAGGATATAATTTCATATTTTACTATCTGAGTAATGCATTTCTCTGCACCACAAATTCAATATCCTGGCACTTCTCAGGAGCTGAGAATCTGTGTTCCCAACACAGGGGTCCCAGGGTTGACACCTGGTCAGGGAACTAGATCCCACATGCCACACTTAAGAGTCCACATGCTACAACTAATGATCCTGGGTGCAGCAACTAACACCCAGTGCAGCCAAATAAATAAATAAGACTTTTAAAATCTACTAAAAAATAAATTCAATGTCCTTCTTTTACCCACCCATGTCCATCCTTTATATACTAATTATGTATCTTGGCTTAAAAAAGACTGATTCAAAATTTCTAGATACAGATATTAAGAAAGGACACATTTGGTCAAAATACCTGAAGCACCACTAACATATTATTCTTGTAGCATTAAAAAGAAGGAGAAAAATTGAAAATGAACCAAAAATGAGAATGTTTATTTCCTGTAATTTAATAAACTAGAAGCGTGATCCAAAGAATGTCACAGTTAGCATTTCATTTCCTCTGGGCTTTTAAAATGATGGTTAATTGCAGATGGTGACCTTCTGGATCAGACACTGTTTACAAGTGTTAAATTTCAAGTAGGAGGCATTCATGATTTTCCATATTGTATCTCTAGGGAGTAGCATGTGAAATCCAGGCAAAGATTTATAAATCAAGGAAAATACTGGGTACTTTGTTAATCAGGTACTGTGTTACTGGATTATTCACCTATCCATTCCCAGTTTCACCACCAGGTTTATAATTCAAATCATTTCAGGATAAAATATTTATTCACAGTTAATGGTGTCTGATGTTACTTTATCTTACTTTTAGAGGTAATGGATAAGAGTACAATAATTTGGCCTACTAATAAACACTTGCTCTTTTGAACTAGACTTGATGAAAGAATACTGATTTAAATGCCATATACCCTTAACAGAAATGAGTCATTCGGCCTAATATGACTCGTTGGCATTCTACATTCAGCACTCTTACCCTGTCATATGGAAAGACATCTCATTTCAGTTCAAAATTTGTTTCATAGCGAGTTGGCCTATGTTCAGAACTTGTTGCATTTTATACTAAAGGTCCTACTTGGTGATGCTGGAAACTGTGGCAGTGGCTGTAGAACCTTGTGATGGAGGAGTCATCTTATCTATATTGTATTAGTTAACATCCACGCCTCTAGCACTTTCTCTAGAATATCAAGAGTCATGTGCTACCACTAGCTATCATCCATTTTGGTCCACAGTTGTTCTGAGTATATTAACAGTAAAAAGTAAATATAAAAAGTTCCATAGTGTAAATTCAATAAGAAATGTTTAAAACCTAATGAATCATTGAAGATCCAAGTTGTGATTTGAATTCTGTAACCTTTTACGCTGGTGAAATGTTACCACTTCTTTCATTCCTGTTGTAAATAGGTTTACTTGCCTCATGAATTTTGAACTTTCATGTTTTAAAAGGGTGTATAAAGTTTTACTCTTTAAAATAAACCTTAATTTCAGCGAAAAAAAGAAAAAAACCTAATGAAAGTCTATAAAATACTCATGTGTAGCATAAAATTAAATTTTCGTATGTAGAAAGAAAAAGCATACTCCTAAGTAGGAAGATTCAATGGTATAACATGTTAGTTCATCATTACTTTAATTTAGAAATGTAATGAAACACCAATAAAATACCTTCAGACTTTTTTTTCTTTTCCGGAGTTAATCAGTTTGACTGTAAAGTTCTTCTAAGAAAAAGTCAGCAAGAAGAGCCAGAAAAATCCCATAAAAGAAAAATGATAGGGGGAATGAGGTACTGTCCTATAAGATACTAAAATGTTACATGATCTTTTATATACAATTGTAAAACATTGACCCATGAATAAAGTATTCAGACAGATCATATGGGATACAAAAATTCTGTACATATTAAGTACAGCATTTCCAATCTGGGGGTGAAATGATGGATTTCGAATATGCTGTTAGGATAACCAAATAGCAATATTGACAAAGTTGAACTAACTTCTCATATCATACATCATGGCAAATTCTAATTTAATCAGATAAATATTAAAAAAAGAAATCATGCAAGTACTAGACATACACATAAGTAAATTCCTATGTGACTCTCTTAAATATGACTTGAAATTCATAAGCATGAAAATATTGATAAAGTAGAAACATTTTGCAAGCCAGAGAACATCAGAATCAAATAAATAAGACAAATAACAAATTGAGAAACACATTAGTGACTGTTAAAGAAAAAAAATATTCATGACGGTTGTTGAAGATGGAAAGTCAGGATTTATTCCCAGAGGGGTCATGAGGATAGGTGGGTACCACTGCAATGGGGTCTTGCAGCAGGGGAGAGTTGAACTTAACTTTGAATACAGCCTAGGCAAGTGTGAACTTACAGCCAAAGAGTAGGCTGGGGGTCAGAGACAGAAAATTACTAAAAGGAAATACAAAGAGCAAGGCTGGGCGGCGCGGGGGGTTCTGGCTCAACCAACCTAAGAGCGTTCTTGCTGATGGCAGGCCAGGGTGACCAGACATTATCTAGGGAATAGCAGAGGATAGATATTAGATACATGGGTGGTCAGATATGGAGGAGGGAGCTTCTAGTTAAACTGACTTATCAGGATTTGTGCTAAAATTGGGCAATGCAGAAAGAAACACAGAAGTATGCCTAATTAAAAAGCTCAGGAGTGCCTGAGTAGAATTTGGTCAAGAAGAAAATCTGTGTCATTATACTACAGATTCATGTTGATGAATGACAAAACCAATACAGTATTGCAAAGTAATTAACCTCCAATTAAAATAAATAAATTTATATTTAAAAAAAATGTTAAGCAGACAGCCAAACAATTTAAAAGTAGAGAGTTTCAAAAAGTAGACATAAAGGTATTTAAAATTTTGTAGAAAGATGAGCTAGAATTATAAAAAAAAATTCATGCATTCATATAAAGACCTACAAATGGTTCTTAACTATATGAAAAGATGATTAACCTCACTTTCAACAAAACAAAAATAATTAAAACTGCACTGAGATATCATTTCTCACCTATCAGGTTAGAAAAGTTCAAAAGTTCAATAACATACGCTTTTGGTGAAACAAAGCTAAAATACTGTCGTGGATTGTTGGTGACACAACAAGATTGTATTATTACAGTGGGGCATATCTGGCAATATGCAGCAAAATTACATAATGTATTTGCTGTTCTTGTTTAGTTGCTAAGGTGTGTCTGACTCTGCAGCTCCATGGACTGCAGCTCTCCAGGCTCCTCTGTCCGTGGGATTTCCCAGGCAAGAATACTGGAGTGGGTTGCCATTTCCTTCTCCAGGGGATCTTCCCAACTCAAGGATCAAACCCATGTCTCCTGCATTGGCAGGTGAATTCTTTACCACTGAGCCATTAGGGATGCCCTACATAAGGCATTTACCCCATGATAAATCAAATACCACCTTTAGATTTTGTCAGAGATACATTTGTTATAAAGTAGAAAAAGTTTTATGTATAAGATTATTCTATACCACTGTTTATAATATAATAGCTTAAGTTAGGGGCTTTCCTGGTAGCTCAGCTGGTAAAGAATCCGCCTGCAATGCAGGAGACCCTGGTTCAACTCCTGGGTCAGAAAGTTCCTCTGGAAAAGGGATAGGCTACCCACTCCAGTATTCTGGGGCTTCTTTGATGGCTCAGATGGTGAAGAACCTCACTGCAATGAGGGAGACCTGGGTTTGATCCCTGGGTGGGGAAGATCCCCTGGAGGAGGGCATCGCAACCCACTCCAGTATTCTTGCCTGGAGAATCCCCATGGACAGAGGAGCCTGGCGGGCTACAGTCCATAGGGTCACAAGAGTCGGACGCAACTGAGCAACTAAGTACAGCACAACACAGCTTAAGTTGGGGAGAATCTAAATTTCTATCATTTGAAAATTGGTTTAATAAACTGTTACATCTATACAGCATAGCACTATGAACTGATGAAATGGAATGAAGAGTAACTTTTATGGGGACCCACTCAGACCCTCAGAGTTGGTATAAAGATTATTCTAAAGAGAAAAACATGGAAGTAGACCTAATTACAAAGTTCAGGAGAACTAAAGAAGATGCAAAAAGATATCTTATATGAACTTTCCTTATCTAACAAAAGCAGTGCCTCCAAAAATAGAGCTTCCACTAAGTCCCACACTAAGGGAGTTTCCTGTGAATTCAGCTGCCTTGGAGACAGACTGCCCGTTTCCAGCAAAAAGTCCAATAGCTCCTTCCTTACCCTTCCATTGAAACTTTAAGCCACTCCCTCCTCCCTTCCTACGTTTGGTATATTAATCTTTTATAGGCTTCCCAGGTGGTGCTAGTGGTAAAGAGCCTGCCGGCAATGCAGGAGACACAGGAGACCTGGGTCCAATCCCTGGGTGGGGAAGATCCCCTGGAGGAGGGCATGGCAGCTCACTCCAGTATTCTTGTCTGGAGAATCCCATGGGCAGAGGAGCCCACCGGGTTACAAAGAGTCGGACACGTCTGAAGACATCAGCATGTACGCACTGAGAGTCTCACTTGACGCTGAATACTCCTGGGTGTACTTAAACCTTGTTTTTTCTCCTCTTAACCTATTAGCAGTTAATTGGTAAGACCCAAACCACTGGATCCAAGTTGGAAGAAACAAATTTTCCTCTAATGCTCTTCATACTATGTTGGGATCTCTGTTATATAATGTGATCACATCAAGATGGGCAAAAATCCACAGTTTGCTATTGATTATCTGAGAAAAAAGAGTATAAATATGCAAGCATATTTTTCTTATATAAAATGTGAAAAGATAAAACATAAAACTGAAATAAAAAGTAAAGGTTTCCTATAGGAGAGGAAATAGGTTGAATGCAACAGGGATAGAAGCAAAATTCCTTTGCATATAATTCCTTGTGTAGTTTAAACTTTGGAACAATGTAAAATGTTCACATAACTATTAACAAAATTAAGTTAAAAGTCAATCTTTATATATCCAGAGGAACCTGAAACAAAGTTAATGATTTTAGTGACTGGAACAGCCACAGAGAGAAGCTTTAAAGCATAGTAACTTGTCTGAATATTTCTAATGGGATATAGGGTATACCCTATAAAGGAGAAAAGAAACTTCTCTTCCTTCTTAGGTTAAGTGCGTAAGGATCTGTGAATTATTAATAAATTTACAAAAGACATAGTAGCAAGACAAAAGACAAAATTTAACCACATGCATATCAGAGTTCAGAAAAATATGACTCCTGGAAAGTCCCATGGACAGAGGAGCCTGGTGGGCTGCAGTCCATGGGGTCGCTAAGAGTCGGGCACGACTGAGCAACTTTCCTTTCACTTTTCACTTTCATGCACTGGAGAAGGAAATGGCAACCCACTCCAGTATTCTTGCCTGGAGAATCCCAGGGACAGAGGAGCTTAGTAGGCTGCTGTCTATGGGGTTGCACAGAGTCGGACACGACTGAAGTGACTTAGCAGCAGGTGGTCAGAATTTGGAGCTTTTATACTCAACAGGGAAAAGGAATAGGCAGATGGGTATTTATTGGGAATGAATAACTTCTTAATAGAGGAAGCAGGGGTAAGAAAGGTCACTTATGGGAAAACAGCTTTTAGGGAAGACAAAGGGGCCCTTAGGAGAATAGATGGGTTATATGATAGTTTGTGACAGTCTGTTTGGGTGTGGGAGTTGAATTCTAGACTTCAGTGAGTCAACCTTCCCAGTTGTTCCGGGGGAATGGATTTATGATAGTTGAGTTTTGTTGAGTTCTTTTGGGAAGCTCTGTTTTTAGGCAGATAAGGAAGTTCAGGAAAAAAGCTACTTCTGAAACGTCTTCGGCTCAAATCTTGTATGGCACAGTGGTCTATTCTGGATCCCTTCAATCCATAAACCTGCAAATAAATTGTTTCTGGTAATAAATTGCTAATGTTGGGGTTGGATTGTTATTCAATACATTCTATACATGTATTGTTAAATAAAGCAAATGAAAAATGAAGGCTGCTTTGGTGCAAGTCATGATTGCCATTTTGGAAGAAAAGAGATCGCTGTGCATCTCTGAAGCTAAATAAAAATGATGCAGTTCTGAATTTGAATTGAAAATATCAATATGAATAATTTTAATACATATAAACACATAGGTACACATATTTCCCGAATCCACATACTGAAACAATAAACACACACGTATGGACAACATCTGTGTGGTTAAGAAATCTCTTCAGTTCTGATTCACAGTTGGCAATATCAGTATGAATCTCTTTTATATTTTATATGTATACATTGGCATATATACACATAAATATTTCTTAACTCCAGTCACACAAGTAGTGACAAACCCTAGCTGACTCCAGTTCTGAGGCATGAAATATACAACATAGGTTCAGAAAATCTTTTCATACTAGGTAGCAAGAAAGTTCTCAAGGACTCTCAAGAGGTCTCAGAATCACAGTGAAGAGGCTCCTACTGGCCAAAGATGGGTAATAAGGAATACGACCACAAAGAATTGAAACACAACCAATATTTTTAAATTCATGAGTTCATAATGATATTTCAAATATAAAATACCACTGATCAACTTTAGAAGTGTCTAGGAAACATTATAAGAAAAAAATCATAAATAAAGGGAAAGAACCAACATTTATTCTGCCTCTCCTTTATGGAGTATCAGTTCAGTTCAGTTCAGTTGCTCAGTCGTGTCCGACTCTTTGCAACCTCATGGACTGCAGCATGCAGGCTTCCCTGTCCATCACCAACTCTCAGAGCTTGGTCAAACTCATATCCATCGAGCTGGTGATGCCATTCTCATCCTCTGTGGTCCCCTTCTCCTCCTTCAGGTAACTAGATGAACGAGGGAAAGTTCTCCTTTTAGAAATGGAAGGGACAAATAGGTTTTTCCCAACTCCCTTATAGTTTTTGGTCCCTGAATGAGCATGAAAATTCAACTGACAAAGAATTAAGAAGAGGAATGCACCCAATTTGTTTAGTGTTTCATGTGTCATGAAGACTTCATAAGGAAATGAGAATGGGAGAAACAGATTCAAGTGTTTTTATGCTAGATTTGAACAGTGCTCAGTCACATAGAAATTTGATGTTAGAGAATATGAGGTAAGTGTAGCAAGTTTTGTTTGTTAGGATTCTTCTGGATATCCCATTGTCTTCAGAAACAAGGATGCTCCTCTCTTCCAGGTCTAAGGAGGGTACTTTTCACACGAAGACTTTATGATCTATTTTAGGAGAGGAAGGGTAGGTGAGGGTCAAAACGATCTTCCTGCTCCTGCCATTTATCTTAAACAAATACTTCAATATGCCAAGGAGCCGCATTTGGGGATAGCTTGTCCTGATCCCCATCAGAAGTGATCCAGCTAATAAATGAAGACTGAATGACAGTGACACAGGCTGGGGCCTGGGATTCTTTGCTGCAGTGCTTACACCTGGACAAATGTCTCCTCCTCACCTCTCTTCGACAGAACACAAAGAAACTATAAGGAATTAAAAATAACTGCACACATGCTCAGTTGGGGCAAATTATGAACCAGATACAAAAGGCCAAAACTCAACTGCTACTTCTGAGGTGCCAGGAACAAGAGCAGGGTCCTGCACATGGTCCCTGCACAGAGCACCACCAAGGGGGTAGGCAGACCACCCAAGCTACCCTCTGACCTGACCCACAGGTTGGAGCCAATCCTCACCCCTTTCTAGGGACCTGCTCAACCCTTCTCAGGGAGCCAGCAGGGGAACCTGTTTCTTCTTTTCCACTCTCTTGTGCTAAAGCACGAGTCCCAATGAAGTGTTGCCTGAATACCTGTCTGGACTCTTATTTCTATTGATTTTAAGAAGAGTCCCAAGTTCTCAGTATCAGGATTATCAAGATTGAGCAATTCATAATGCATAAAGAATCCTAGAAAAAGGACTGCTAAAATCTCCTAATGAAAATACACAGGCACTTGCCTGGTGGTCCAGTGGTTAAGACCCTGAGCTTTTATTGCAGGGGGCACGGTTCAAAGGAAAAAAAGAGTCAAATCCAATGCTAATTCAAATTCTAAATCTAAACTCCAATCGACAAGTAAGGTGTTACTTGACATCACAGTGGTACAATCAGAAAAATCCTGACTGTGGTATAGGCTATAGGACATCATGCTGGTTTCTTTAGTAAATACAATGAGAGGAGAAAAAAAAGATGGAAAAGGAGACTGTAGAGTAAAAAGCTGCCATGCCATCCTCCAGAAAAAAAAAGACACTGGAATCATATCAACCAATCAGAATGCAGGTCTTGATTCAGGCAAGCAAACTGTTCTAGTTAATTAGAAATTATGGGAATTAAAGCAGAGGCTGGATATTTGATTACATTGAAAACTTTTTATGCTGCAGGTTTCATGATTTGAGAAATGAAAGACAAAACGAATTATTGTTTTAGAGGATGACAGCACAGTACTCAGGAGTTAGAATGAGGAGGTGGGTCCAGTTTTTAGACTTACTCTGTGTGTGATCTTAAACAGCTGATAAATGTTTTTAGTCTGTTTACATCCACATCTACCTTCTCAAATGATTGGTCTTAGACTGTGTCCTTGTAACAGCTCTTTGCAAGGTAGCCACGTTTACTGAGGTAAAGGGCACACCTTTCTCTCTTTTTTTTTTCCTGACTATCCCATTGTTAACTTGTTTTTTTCCTCCTCTTATGACTTTCAATGGAAATCCAGACAAACGTCTTTTTAGAGGAGAAAAAAGGGTGAGAAAGCACTCTCTTTCAGGACATCGTTTTAACTAAAATAAATATAACATGAGTTGTTACAAAATAATATAGAAAGCAGTTAAGTGAGAATTTTGCTGCTAACAAAAATTGAGAATCGTGGCGTAGATTTAACTTAATAATGTTAATGTATTCTCCTTGTCTGCAGCGCTTTCTATAAATACACACAGGCACAAGGCACATCCTTCATGATTAGCTTCTCCCTCTTGACTTAGTTCATCAATTGGTGCCATCAGACTCTTGAAAGTCATTGCTTCTGATAAAGAGAAATGAGCTGGTTCTCAGATGGCTCACAAAGCTGGCAATAAGAAGGGAGAGGCAACCACGCCAGGCTCCTGAAGCTCTGCAGAACAGGTGGGGTGCTCCTTATGAGATGAAGAGAGGCCCACAGTCCCAGTGTGTGACAGTCACAGCTGTCAGCTGAAGCCTGAAACCGAGGCTTCTGGAAAGGAAAGTAACCCTCTGGAAGGCACACCGGCCCCGTGCAGTGTGTGGGTGTGTTCCTGTGCACACACTGTGTATAAACAGGTGAGACATGCTCCCTTTCTGAATTAGATGATAATCTCAGACCTCAGACCCCAGGCTTCCACTTAGCTTTCCACATCCCTCTCGTGCACCTGCAAATATGCCCCTGGGAACAGTGGGTACCACACCAAGGCACAGTGAGGGCTGGCCCTAATTAAAAGCTTGAGAACAGAATGGGGAGATGGAGGAAGGAGAAAGTTTGGTGCTTGACTTTGAGATTAAAGGACTATTAACCAGAAAAGAGGTCAGGAATGCTTCTGCTAAATTGTTACTGGTCTTTGAGGTGAGTCAACAACCAAGCCTACTGTCGACTTTGCTCTGAATTCAGGTGGAGCCAGTAATTCAAAGAGAGAAGACAAGAAAGGGGATTGGTGGCTGTATATTACAGAAGAGGGGGGCACCCTCTCTGCTTTGCAATGATTTAGTGGAAAATGTAGTTATGCTTCATTTGGCACTTTGCAAGGTAATATTTTTATACTGGAAGCCTTTCAGCATAACTTTCACTAGGAAAACAAATCTGTTATTCACGATAATTTCAATTTAATGGTACTTAGTGTTTTAACAAAGGAAGAAGAAGAGAAGAAGCAGAAGAAAATATGATAAAGAGAAGAAAGTGGAGGGACGGAAGCTTCTGGGTTCCACATTTCCTAGGAAAGTGTCAAAAAGAAGCTTCTGGTCTTAGTCATTTCCATTTTCATTATAGAGTTTTCTGAAAGCTGTAACTTATCTGTGTCCCTATTTCCTATTGTGGGCATGGATTCTGCAATTGGAATTGAATTATTAATAAGAATTTCACACTTCTAATGAGCACCTGCTGTCTGCGTTGGGTCAGTACATTTTTGTCATTTTTAAAAGAACATTAATTACATATGCCAAATTACTATCTAGTCTGATATATAGCTTTAAAAATACCTTTTTATTTTGAACTAACTTTCAATTTGTAGAAAAGCTGCATGAATACTGTCGAGTTCCCATTTATCCCCATTCAGCTGCCCCTAATGTTGCTGCTAAGCTGCTGCTAAGTCACTTCAGTCGTGTCCGACTCTGTGTGACCCCATAGATGGTAGCCCACCAGGCTCCCCCGTCCCTGGGATTCTCCAGGCAAGAACACTGGAGTGGGTTGCCATTTCCTTCTCCAATGCATGAAAGTGAGAAGTGAAAGTGAAGTCGCTCAGTCGTGTCCGACTCAGCGACCCCATGGACTGCAGCCCACCAGGCTCCTCCGTCCATGGGATTTTCCAGGCAAGAGTACTGGAGTGGGGTGCCATTGCCTTCTCCGGGCCCCTAATGTTACCATCTTGCATAACCAGAGTATAAGGATGAAAATCAATCAGGACATTAACCTTTATACAACAGTATTAATTAAGTGACAACGTTTATTCAAATAGATAAAACCCTAAATAATAAAATAGGAAATGTCTCAAATTTTAAACTAATTGTGAAGAGATATAAAAACAATGTAAAGAGTTAATTTGTAAGTGTGGGTATTGATAATGGAATAATTTTAAAATTAAATTATGTTTCTGATGCTAAAGCAACAGAAAACATTCACAAATGTGCAATATTGCCTAAACATATAAAATTCATCATATTACACATATTAATGCTATTGTGCTGGGAGATGAAAAAATATTAAATTATGAATGTCTGTGACAGAAAATAATTAGTTGGTAGGTTTCAAAGCTACCTTTCAAGGTTCAGGTTCAGATAACTAGTGAAATTATGATAATTTCAGTCAACAAGTAACTATTGAAAACTCTATCTAACAGTTGGGTTAAAAATAGAGATGCAACAGAGAGCAAAATGGAAAACAAATCAATATGAAGCATTAGTTATATATCATAAAAAAATAAGCAAAATAACTCATGCTAAAAACTCCAGACTACTCCCACAAGGATTTAGAGCACAGTGATAAGATACTTTAAAAAATAAATGAATACTAAGGAAAGTTTCCATGTGGTATTTATAATCAGAAGTCAGAAATATAAAGAATTTTAAGCAAATTCAACCACAAAGAATTACAAATAGAGTTGATTTCTTTCAGATCTTTAGAAAACATAAATGTAACTATAACAGAGACCATATTAAAATATTAAAATAAGAAACATTGCAAAAACATACACTGCAAGAGTCAAAACTAGAGTAGAGCTTCCCTGGTGAGCCAGTGGTTAAGAATTCCTCTGCCAATGCAGGGGAATGGGCTCAATCCCTGCTCCAGGAAGATCCCACATGCTGCGTGGTAACTAAGCCCAGGCACCACAATTACTAAAGCCAGCATTCTAGGACCAGCAAGGCACAGCTACTGAGCCCACACACTGCAATTACCAAAGCCCCTGTGTCCAGAGCCCACGCTCCGCAATAAGTGAAGCCGCTGCAAAGAGAAGCCCATGTACCTCAGTGAAGAGCAGCCCCCACTGGCCCACTTGCAGTAACCAAGACTCAGCACAGCCAAAAAAATAAATAAATCTTAAAAAACAAACTTGGAGTAAGAGAAAATAAAATGTCTGAATTCTGTTAATAAATGTAAATGGCTTAAAAACCAAACATTTCCTATTGAATGTAAAATTTATTGATTAAAAAATTAATAAACTGACAGAGGAATAACTAAACACACTACAGAGCCTACATGGATCATGGAAGTGATGTTAGTGGAAAAATTGGTGCAATTCAAATAAAATTCAACGTTTAGTTAAGAAATTATACCAGTAATTTTTTTCCTGTTTTTGATAACTGTACTTTTTCATGGTTGTGCAAGTATTAACATTAGAGGAGGCTGGGTAAAGGATATATAGGGATTCTGTACTACTTTTGCATACATAAAACCCAACTTATGTCCCTTTAGAAAAACAGGCCAAATCTAAAATACTGGAAGAACAAGGCTTTCCATTTAACAGTGGTGGCTGGATCACAACCTTCAATGCATCCTGTTTGAATTATTTTTGAAGAAGGAAAAATGTGAAAATCGATAAGAAGGCTAATAAATAAGACTAATGACCAATTTATGTTTCATAAATATAAACTGCAAGGGAAAAATTATGAAAAAATAAATTTTACATGTAGAGATATAAAGGATACAACAATTAATTATAATATATAAAACTTGGATCCTGATTTTTAAAGTAAGTAAAAGAGGAGGCGGTCCCAAGATGGTGGAGGAATAGGACAGGGAGACCACATTCTCCCTCACAGACTCATCAAAAGAACATTCCAACGCTGAGTAAATTCCACAAAACAACTTCTGAATGCTGGCAGAGGACATCAGACACCCAGAAAAGCAGATCATTGATTTCAAAAACAGGTAGGAAAAAATATAAAAGACGAAAAAAGAGACAAAGGAGGTAGGGAGGGAGCTCCGTCCCGGGAAGGGAATCCTGTCCCGGCAAGGGAATCCTGTCCCGGGAAGAGACTTGAAAGAAGAGAGGTTTCCAAACACTAGGAAACATTCTCACTGCTGAGTCTGGGGCAAGCCTTGGAAGCACAGAGGGCAACATAACAGGAAGGAAAAATAAATAATTAAAACCAACAGATTACGAGCCCAACAGTAACTCCCCCAGCGGAAAAGCAGCGCAGATGCCTGCATCCACCACTAACAAGTTGGGGGCTGGGCAGGGAGACACGGGAAACGCGGACTGCAGTGCTTTGTAAGAACCGGGCCGCGGGAGGCACAGGCTGCAAAGACTCGGGCTGGATCGCCCACCCCACACATAACCAGAGGGCCCGCGCGTGACAAGAGCGAACTAACTTGGGCTAGCAATCCAGACTGTGGGATAGCTACCACGCAGAACGCTCAAACATAAGACACCCCCAGGACCGCGCACAGAACAAAGGACGGAAGGGAAATAGCCGGCTTCAGACCATCCCCCTCCGGTGACAGGCAGCCAGAGCCTTAAGGGCTGGAAGGGGGCAATCGCAGCATGCGGGATGAAGAGCTCCATTACTCTAAGGAGGCCGTTATGGAGAGCACTTACGTGGTGTGTGTGTGTGGGGGGGGTGTGAAGCAGTAGGAATTACAGACAAGTTTTGTTTTCTTGAATGCTTTACAGCATTTAAGGTTAGTTTCTCGTGTGTATGTGAGTGAAGCGGTAGCAATTACTGAGAACTTTGGTTTTCTTGAGTGTTTTTCTATTCTTTAAATTGAAAAAACATCTTTCTTGACAAAGTATTTCTCCTTATGCTCACTGCATTTTTTTTCTCTTTTTGAAGGAACATGTCCTTGTAAACCAAGTGAACTAAAGAAATGCAACACACAGACCCCCAGCTCCCCCGTCTGCCCCAGGACCTCACAGAGTCTGGGGGCTCCGGGCTGTGACACTACCTCCCACACCGCCAGGCCTGGGCCCTGCCGTCATAGTGACCAGCACTGCGATGCTGACAGGCTGACGGTGTGACCGTATGTCACCTTACCTGCAAGTAAGCATCACCATCCACTATGATGGCCTTGAGAACACCCTGAGAACAGAGGGGCGGCGCAAGAGTGCAGGGTCAAACACACCACCGGGCTCATGGAAGGGCCCGTGAGGAACACGGGGAGACCCCCGCTGCACAGCGAAGCTAAGGAGACCCTGCACGGGAAGGGCGGCACCCAGACATTCATTTGCTGGGCTGTGACATCACAAGAAAGTTGAGTCAGCATTCACCAAGCACCCGCTGAGCCAATGGGGAAATATCTGAGGCAGAGCTGCCAAAACCCATGATGCTCAGTGAAAACTCTGGAGCTAAGGAACCCAAACCACTTAAAAACCAAACCACTTCAAAACAGGCTCATGAAGCTGTACAGCAAGAGCAGGAAGGAACCCACCAGCCATCAGTCTGAACCCACGGGTAGCTACGACTCCATGGAAGCTGCATGGGACCAGTTGGCCACTGCAGAAGATTTTCAGGACTTTCTTTGGGACCTGACCCACTTTTCCACCCTGTGACACATCTCACACCCACTGAGCGTGCCTCACACCTGATTTCTGTACCTCTGATCTCGGGCCTTGAGTCTGGCTCTTATGCGATCCTGCCCCGTCTCCGGAACCCACCAAAACACTACCCCCTCCCCACCAAGCCACCACACAAGCGCAGCCCTTCCGTAGCCCAGGCGGCGGCTTCCAGGGGGCCGAGTCCACCTCACGGCTTCAACGAGGCCCACAGACACCTCCCCCAGCACCTGCCCACCCTGCTCACAACACACAGTTCCTAACTCTTGCTGTCCCACCTACAGGCCATCCGCTCTGTGAAGGGAACACTTCAAGTGCCCCGAGAAGGTGAAGAAAGGGACACGTGAACTTGAACAGCTTTTGACAAAACACAAACTTTGAGGCCAGGTGATCCCTTCTCGCCCCACCCCGCTGTCTTGCCACCTCGCCCCTGCTCCACAGGCACCAACGCTGGTCGGTGTCTCCAGGGCTACATGTGAGGCTCGGACGGTTCCAGCCACCCCTGGGCGCTGGGCGTTGCTGCCGACCGCCTGCGGACACTCATCTGCTCTGGAAAGGACGAGTGACTGGGCGGGGCTCTGCCAGGACACCCGGGAGGAGCACGCAGACCGTCCCCCTTCCCGTGACAGGAGTTCCTGGTGAAGACCTCACTTCTGCGTGTTCTTGAAACTGACGCTGTAACCACCCCCAAATTCCTTTTTCTGAGAAATCACAAAACAATCAGTGTCCTCAGGCAGTCAAATATCCCGAGCACGCTCATCGCCCCAACACGTGCTGGAATCTCCAACATGACAACCCGGAGGGGACAGGGAACAGATACCTGGTCAAAGAGATAGACTGTGACATCATCGAAAAACGTCACTGCCTTCCTCTCCCTCCTGCAGCCGGACGGCGGGTCCGCGGGCTTCAGCAGGCTCCGCAGGTGGCGGCCGTCCTCGAGGCTGAGGACCACGGGCACCGGGTGCTCGGCCTCGTCCTCGGACTCGGAGCTCAGGCTGTGCAGGGTGAAGGCCCGCAGGTCCTCGTCCGAGTCCTCGCTGTTCTCGTCCTCCTCGTCGGCGTCCATCCCATCCTCGGCAAGGTCCAGCATGCCCGACACGCCGAGCTTCCCCAGGTACTTTCCCTCCACGTCCGGCTCCTTCAGCTTGGGGCCCTCAGAGTGGCCGCACAAGGCCTTCTCCAGCGTCGGGGCCGCGGGGCCGCTGCAGCGCAGCGGGGCGTGGGTCAGCGCCAGGAGTTCGTCGGTGTTGGTGCCGGTGGAAGCCAGCGTGCAGGGGGGCTCCTCGGGGGCCTCAATGTCATCCCCGCTGCTCAGCTCCGAGGTCTGCAGACTCGAGGGGCTGCCGGCCTCGTCATCGGGGGGAAGTGTGTGTGTGGGAGCGTCAGGGGGAGCTGGTTCTGCGGGTTCTCTGGATTCCAGGTGATGGGAGTTCTGCGGAGCAGGAGGACAGCTAGGGCCAGGCGGGCTGCTGCTGGTGTCCAGGGGGCCGGGACTCTGCGGCGGGTCACCGGGCTCAGTCAGGGGCTGGTCCGCTCCCAGGGCCGACACCGAGGTGCCCGGGGCCCCCTCCGACCTCCTATCGGGCTCAGAGTCGTTGTCCGAGAAGTACGCGGAGTCTCGGTGCGAGCCCTGGGACGCGGGCGCGGCGGTCTGCGAGGTCGCCTCCGCGCCTCTGCGGCCGTCGGCGGCGTCTGAGATGACGATGACGGGCTTGGGAGGCGGCCCAGCGGGTGCGCTCTCACCCGCCGAGGCCGTGTCGGGCGCCGCGGCGCCCTCGGGGGCCGGGTGCAGCGTCCACTCGGGGGACTCCAGGTTCTCCGTCTCGTAGCCGCTGTCCGCTGGCTTGTCGGGGGTCAGGAGTTTCTGTGGCGCATGAGGGCCTAAGGAGCCCAGGAGAGCCTCACGGACATCCACCGAATCCAGGGAGTCCGGGGTCTCCGCAGAGGGCGCGGAAGGGGGGCCAGGCGCCGACGAGCTGTCCTCCAGGAGGCTGTCCTGACTGGCCGAGTCTGAGGAGAGGGCGGACACCAAGCCGCCCTCCTCTGCAGCAGCATCTTTACAATCCAGCTGCCCCAGCGCCTCCGCGGCCTCCCGGGCTCTCTCCCACGGGCCTCGAGGGCCGTGGTCTTCCAAAGGCAGCTGGTTTTTTAAGTTCTGCCTCGATTCTGGAAGGCCGTTCCTTATACTCACCTTGCTGGCGGGGGTGTCCTGGACCAGGCTGGGGTCGCTCTGGGTCAGGCTCACGGCCCCCTCCCCGAGCTGAGTCAGGGCCGTGGACCCACTGCCGGTGGGGGCAGGGGTGTCCGGCGGGGCGGGCGTGAAGTCTGGGTTTGCCTCTCGGCAGGTGCTGTCTTCACGGACACCGCCCTCTGGACGCATGGGCCTGGCTCTGCCCTGCTTCAGGGCCGCCCCCGGGGGGACATCGTGAGGCGGCCCCTGGGTTTCGAGCGAGGTAGGAGGTACCTGCAGCTGTGGGGAGCAAGGTGAGGCCGCTGCCCCAGCACCACCCTTGGGCGCTGCGCCCAACTCCTTGCCCTGCAGGCTGAGGCTCTCCTGCAGCGAAGAGTCCGGTTTATTTTCAGCAAACTTAGGCTCAGCCTCTACAGACTTCCTACTGGGAGTTTCTAACATGGATTCAGGAAAGCCAGCATTTCTGAGTTCTGTCTGCAGATCATTTACATGCTCTTTGCTGGACAAAGAGTCTTTCAATAAGTTCTTCTCTTGAAGAAATAAAAAGTTTTCTGACAATTCTTCAGTGTCCAGCTGATCAAAACCATCTTGGTGTACGAGTTTCTCTGTGGAGTAAAGAGGCTCGCAGTCAAAAAGCTTACGGGGCTTTTCCTTCTCCAAGTGGCATGCGATTACGGACTCTTTGGGGTCATCCAAACTTGAACTCAGGGTGGGAGGCTTAAAGTCAGCTTGGACTCCATTTAGTTCCATCAAGTCAAATATTTTTTGGTGACTGGGCAAAGCCTCTGACTTGTCAAGGTCATTGAATAAACTACTGAAAGGGCTCTCGGGGCCCTTGGTGCCGTGCGCCTCCTCGGGTCTGCTGGCGTCTTTGGGGTCTGCACTGTTCTGGAAGAAATCCTCCTCTGTACTAGACTCCTCAAGCTCCAGGCTCCTGAGCGTCAGACACTGGGACGCGCCGTCCCCAAGCCTCTCAGGATTATCCATCTCTGTCGTGAGCAGAGCAGGCGGGTAATCTAGCTCCAAGTTGCTACGGCTTTTTTCTTCTAACTGTATGTAGTAGTCGCTTCCGACAGAAAGGTTGTGGGCGTCGAAAACGGGCACCACCCCAGGGGCCCGCAGGGGGACATCCTGGCCACTGTCATCCTGCTTGCCAGGACCAGGGTCTGAGAGCGAGCTCTCGAATGCTTCCGTGGGGAAGAAGATGCTGGTGTAGGACAAGGCTTCATCCGGGGGGCCCCGGCTACGCTCGTCGAAATGGTCGTGCTTGGCTGCCTCCCAGACGTACTCGAAGCTCAGGCCTTGGCTGGTCTCAGTCACAGTGAGGACCTCCTCCATCTCTCGGCCAAGCCGGTCCCTGGTGAAGTGGTCGAGGATGGGGAAGGCGGCGTTACTTGCAGCGTCTCTGCTGTTTGCGGTGGGCTTGAGTGCGTTCCACTGCTGCTCAAAGTCCACTTCCGGGTCCCTCTGGCTTTGCATCCGCAGGTAGGTGAGCAGCCTGTGCACGTCCTCCGCTGCCGGCCGCCTGTCTGGTGACAGCCAGCAGAACTGCAAGACTTCATACCTGAGCGAGAAGGACAGGAGATTAGTGGACAGATGACAAATTGTTTTAAAACAAGAAAAGACCTCACAAGGACCCCCTAGGCCAGCTCAACACCCCAGAAGTCCCAACACTGAATCGCTTTGCCGGCCACCGGCAGGAGTCTGGTTCACGGTGAGCTCTGGGGGAAAGTGGAAATGGAGAGAGAGAAAATCTGACCGCTGGTTTTCTGCGTCCTTAGGACCCTGTGCAGCATCACTGCCACTCTTCTGGCCTTGTTGTTGTTCTTCTGGCGTTTTCCAGGCACTCAGCCACTGAACTCACAAGCAGCCCTAAAATGCTCTCCTCTGAACACAACCGCCATCGGTCTCCTGCTCAGTCAAGGATGCACGTGTCTCACGTATGAGACTTACTCACTCTTTTTTGCGAGGACTCACACAGGCACACGCCGTGGTGACTACTCTCTAACGATTCCCCCGACAGAAAGGAACACCACGACCTTCTGCAGCACATGCTTCCCTCAGGCCACTAAAGGAGCTGAGGGTGGAGGGCAAGAGCAGAAACAGAAGCCCAGAGCTGGTGGCAGCCAGGAGCTGGTCTTCAAAGGGCTGGCTGAATATGGGCAACGCCTTAAACTGCAGCCGTGAGTGGAAGGCAAGACAGGACGACGATGTCCCGGTATTAAATTTACGGCATAAACATCCAGCTACTCTGGGTGGGTTAGTTCTAGCAAGTCGGGTGAGGGGCTGAGCAGTGCCCACACAGAAGGGCAACCAGGTGCAGGGGCAACGCCCGCTGAGTACCAGGTGACGCGGACAGGGGCCTCAACACAGCGGGGCCCGACTCTAACTGGAAACCAAGGTAAGAACGGGTCTGGAGACTCTGAAGAAGTAAATTTGTTTTTGCAAATGTCAACACACATTACGCAAACTGCCTCAGGAGCCAATTCAAGCTCGATCATACCTACGCTACCTGTCTCGTCACACACTGGGTGTCACACATACAGCCTCGCTCAAAAACAATTCCACAATAACAAACGCCCTTAAACTGAATCTTAGAATTAAATCAGACTTAACAAGTTTCTTATCGCATGTATAAGACAGAAATTCCTGCTGGTTCTACACTTTTTTTTAACAGTATTACATTTAAAAAACCGGATGTTAATTCTAAAATCAGTCATGAATAATATATAAATGATTGCTTTTCAAAACATTTATTGTTGAAAATCAGGGAATATATAACTAAGACTCGCGGAGACAGAATTTCTTCACCTTCTGAGAGAAGGTGACATGAAGTTACCCACCATCTGTCGGAGTAGGGCTGCTCCAGCTGGGGCTTTGGGAGTTTCGTGCCTCTCTCTCGAATGACCTGGTTGAGAACATCTAAGTTGGAGAGGTTGGAATAAGGCTGAGCAGCATTCTCAAAGAGCTCCCAAAGCGTCACACCCAGGGACCTGTGGGGGAACAAAAAGGCACATCTTTCTCTCTTCAGATACTGAATTTTTAATACACACAGTTTTACATGTACAGTCATTAGTCATTTCAAGCACAAAGGTGTACGGAGGAGGTTATTAAAGATAGCTCTTTAACATGACTTAAAAAGCAAGCACTTCTATTAAGATGTGGACCACAACAAGAATGCCTCCTCAGGCTGACTAACAGAATGTTACTTTAGGAGTTCCAGCCAAGGTAAAAAAAAAAAAAAAAATCAAATGGAGCTAGAGGGAGTAATCACAGGGAAGCATTCAAATGACTGTCAACTTTAAAACTCAAGGAGTCATAAAGATCATCACAATGGCCTTGAAAGGGTTCAGCAACATGGCTAGGTACAGGGTAAACACACGGAATTCTGAGGGTTTTGGTGAGGGGAAAAAAATCCCATTCACAACAGTAGTAAGCAGTGGAACTTCCAACGTGAAAAGGTCTTCCCTGTTGACCAGTGTGTCTCCTATTGTAGTTATTATGAGTATTCAGGGCTTTCTGCTATCAGGAAGGACGACTCTTCACTGCTTGGCGGAAGAGGCCACCTGCCCGGGTCACTCACTGCCTGCGGGACCACCTTCTCTGAACCTGCCCCGCCCCATCCCCTCGGAAATGGCTTCTGCTGGTGGGTCGGGGGGGACGTGTCCTCCATGTGGTCTCCAGGTTCCTTCCCACCGCTCCCCCGCCTGCCATGTTGCAAGCGATCTTCTGCAGTGGCTCCTAGACCTGGCTGATCAACTGCGTCAGCCGGACGCTGGCACTGAGCACCCACCCCCGAGGACTCTTCGCTGGCAGATGCAGGGAGGGCTGCATGCTTAAAAAGCTCTCATGTGACTGTGACTCCTGTCAGATGTAGCTATTGATGAGTCACATGACGATGACCAATACTCACCAGAATAATAAGCTGTATTTGAATACATCAATCTATTATTTGACACTGCAGAGTACAATATAACTTATGAGTTAAATTCTCTTTATGCTCATCTCACAAATCAGTGAGTAAATCAACATATTCAGTATCTAGGTGGAGAGGGCATTTCTATCAAGGAAATAAAAGAACCCGAATCTCCAGTCCAGTTCAAGAAGGGAGACGTGCCCTTGGCACAGAACTGCTAGGAGCAGAGGGCTATCTTGGATAAAAAAAGAAGTTTAAGACACTGTCAATGACTTTAGGGGATTACCAACTTATTCAATTAAGGAAAATAAAAAGTTTGCATGAAATGCTAAAGACCACAAAGGCAGCCTCTGACTGGGGCACAGTGAGTGTTTTCAGCACCTGATCTGATCCTGGGCGAGTACCCCTGCCGACCTCAGCTTCTCCAGACCCCTGAGGCCCTTTCTCTCCCCTCATAAGGCCTGTTCCTGAACCAGCCCTCTCCTCAGCCCTTCCCCTGCTCTTCAGAGAACATGAGGCCTGGGCTTTCTCAGCTTCCCACTCCTAACACCTCTCTCCAGCATCCTTTGTGTGTCTCCTCACGCAGACCACCAAGGAAGGTGAGACGTGTCCCCCTCTTCAAGGCTCATCCTGCGGCTCCCTATTCCCTCATCTTTCTGCCCAGTCTCCTCAGGAAAAGCGGTATCAGCCACTGCCCACCATTCCCTGTCTCCCTAAGGACCAGCGGCCTGCTTTCTTCCGGGAGGAAAAATGCCCTGTAGCTCTTCTCCCCTCTTCCACCAAACTCACGGAACCAAGACCCTCAGGTTCACAGGGCACCGTGGTCCCTGCCTCGGGCAGAAGCTGACACCACTGCCAGCCCTGCCGCCTGGGCTTCTCACCCATCAGAAACCAGGGCAGCCTCCGTCTCTGGGAACGCAGGCTAAGTCTACAGGCCAATCGCCCCCCCCGCCCCCCCCCCGAGAACAGCAACAATATGGACGATGCGTGAAAGGCAACTTCTTATGAAACATATCGAACAACAGAGAAGCTGGCAGGGAACTCACTGGACAGAACCTAGAGCTCAGAGAACAAAGGGGAGCGCCACACCGCGTCTGACTGCGGCGCCTGCCGGAGCACGGGGCCTGCGCCTGTGTCTGTGGCGAGCAAGGCTCGACGGTGCACAGGCCCGAGCCCTGGCCCTGCCCAACAGGGGGCCTCACAGAGACGTCCTCACCATACTTCAGACATACTTCAGACAAACCCGCCCCCCGAGCCTGGGGGGCAAGCTGGCTTGGCACTGAGGCCCTGTGAGCAAGTGCATGTGTGTGACTGTGTGTGTGTACATGTGTGTTGAGTACAAGTGTGTGTGTGTGTGTCTGCGGCGGGGGTGGGGGGCGGACAGTCCTGAATAAGCTGTGACCACAGAGCTGGCCTTCCTGGGATTCGCAGTCCAAGCTCACACCATCCGAGCGCCCCAAAGAGCTCAGGCTGAACTCAGAAAGCCCTGGGCTGCTGTCACCCCTGACGAGCCAGGACACCCAGAGAACAGACAAAAGCACGGGTGCCCCGCTGAGGGCATGTCCTCAAGTCCAGGCTCCCAGGATCTTCACCACAAGAAGGCCCCGAGGAGACAAGGCGCCATCAAGAGCAAGGAAGATCAAATCCATGAAGACCTCAGATACGGGAATTATCGGATGCAGATCACAACCAAACTTTAAAAAACTCTGGGACAGTTTTTTAAAAAATCAAATAGACCTTCTAAAACAGAAAAGCCAATTAACTGAACTATAACATTCAGTAGAGAGATTTAATAGAGGAATAGACACAGCTGAAGAAGGAATTTTAAAAAGACCAAGAATTAGCAGCTAGAGCACAGGTCTGAAAAATGATCTAGAGTGTGGCACAGGGAGCTGAAGAGACGGAATACATAAAGGAGAGAATAAGAGAGAAAAGACAAAGCAAGAGGTCGGGACGCATGTCTCATCAGACTTCCAAAAGAAGAAAAAATGGGGTTGAGGCAATTATTGGGAGGATAAGGGCTGAGAACACCCACCTAAGATATGAAATGCCAAGCAGAAAAACAAAAAAGTCCACACCCACACATATTACAGTGAAACTACAAAAAACCAAAGGACAAAGAGAAGAGTTTAAAAGCAGCCAGAGAGAAAAAGCCACGTTACCTTCAAAGAGCTTAGGGAGACTTACAGCTGACTTCTCAAGAGCAACCAGGGAAGCCAGCAGACAGTGGCGAGAGATCTTCAGTACACGGAGGGGAAATAACCGCCATCAAGCAAAAAAATGCGCTTCAAGCATGTGGACAAAACAGTACACGGAGGGGAAATAACCGCCATCAAGCAAAAAAATGCGCTTCAAGCATGTGGACAAAACAGAGGCATGCCCAGACCTACAGAAAAGGACCTGCGAGTCTGTTACCAGGCAGACTGCACCACGGGGAGTTCTGAAGGACATACTTCAGACAGAAGGAGAGTGAGCCCCAATAGAAGGTCTGAGATTTGGGGGAAATTAAAAAAAAAAAAAAGGCAAAGTGATCTGATTACATGGATAAACCTAAACAAACACTGATGTTAAGAAAAATAACATCATCATGGGGGGATAAGAGAAAAAAAAGATAGCTCACAAGGATGAACATAATTGCGTGTGCGTGTGTGTGTGTGTGTGTGTGTGTGTGTGTGTATGGTATAAATTTAAAGCCTGTTAAAATACCCTGGGGTCCTTGTATTGCTCAGAAACAGGCCAAAGAACTACTATTAGACTAAGTTAAGTATACATGTTATTTCTAGGATAGTCAATACAATCATAGCAATAGAGTACACAGCTCCCAAACTACAAGGGAAAAAAAAATCCATAAGAAGGTAAGAAGCAAAAAAAAAAAAGAAAAAGCAGAACAACAGCACCAAAAAATAAAAGTAGATATAAGTTTAGAAAGCTGTAACAGAAACTGTTAGTCAAAGACCTCTTACATACATCTTTTTTCAACTTCCATTAAACTGCGCTATATCTCAGTACTATATAATGGTCCAGACCTCTTTCAGTTTTTTCATTCACTCAATTAATATTTATTAAACATCTACTGTAAACAAGGCCCTACAGTAGGCAAAGAAAATAGCCTTGGTTCCTGCTTTTATGGAGATTATTACTGTTGAATGAGTAAAAGTTATTGCATCATTGCAAAAACTGGGATCACTGCTATGATGTCAATAAACTGTCTTTCACATCATCAGTCACTGGTATTCCTACATCTCATTCAATTATTATACTTTCCCTTATGAAAGTACTTGAGAAGAAAGAAGTTAGGACTTGGTTAATAACAAAAGCCTGATCGAGTGGTAAATCGATACATACCAGATATTACTATATTTAGTTTGATCTGCAGTTAGCAGTCTGTCTTGAAAGCTGGTTACTAATTCTGGAGCAGTCCACCGAAGAGGGAAAAATTTTTTATCATCTGTCTCAATATAATCCTCCTGTTTTGTAAGAAAGCACACAGAATTTTGAATTCTCTAACACTTCTAGTGAGCTCAGTAACTTAATCCTAGGTCATTCTCAGAAAACACATACTCTACCCAAGAACACAAGTCAGAAAAAGAAATGGACACAGAGAGAGAGTTTCCGGGCAGAGGGTGGGTGGAGGGTTTCTCTGAATCAGCCTCCTGGGCCTCATGAGCTGGTCTCTGAACCATGAATACCTGCTCAGTCTCCCTTCCTGGAAAAGGAAGGTACACTGTGTCTGATGTGCAGAACGCAGACTCTGAGCAAAATATCTTGTAAACTATGCTGGGCTGTATCCCTGAGCAGAAGAACAGGGTGGATAATGAGTAAGAGCGCAGGCTCTCGAATTGGACAGACTGGTTGAGTCAACGTTCAACCATCTACCAGCTCTGTGCCTCTTGAGCAAGCAGCAAACACGCTGAGCCTTATTCCTGACCCATAAGATCAGGAAGACGCACCAGCCTTCCCTTTATGGTGAGGATTACATGAGATCATGCGGGCAAGTCCTTCATAGTGCCTGGGGGGCACACAGCAAGTGCTCAAGATACTGGAGCTCCTATGGAGACTAAGAACAGACTTACATTTGCATGAATTTTTTTTTTTTTTTTTCCCCCCGTAGTAAGCTACCTTACTCAGCTGGGCTAAGCAACACACACACAAATAAAAATTTAACAGGTACTTTACTTATTTTCTTTGGGGGATATATTCATGACAGAGCTGAAAACCTCAAATCCCAAGCTTACTGATTTGAGCTGAAATTTTACCAAACATGTAACAGAAATATTTATATATGATGTGTATATTATATAGCAGCAATAATTATTTACCCTCCCTTTCCAAACAGGCATGGCATTCTGTGATATGACCACTTCATGAGCATTAAATTAGATCAGGGAGAGAACCCTTAAACCTCTGGCTTACCTTGTACCTGCTGAATCCTATTCCATAATCACCCACTTTCACATTTAAGTCCGAGGTAAGAAAGCAGTTTCGCAGGGCTAAGTCACTGCAAACAGAAAGAGTGAAGCGGGCGTGAGAACAAGGCGGACCAACACCCAGCATGACACGGCGTGAGACCGCTGCGGGAAACGGCTTTCTTGGGGAATCAGGGTGGTGAGTGTATTGAGTTCCCTGATAAATAATTTATGTTTTAAAATCCTTTTTCACAGAAAAACGCAACGCCATACTCTTAATTACTTAAAGAATAGAGATGATCAGGGTTTTTTTGTTTTTTTGTTTTTGTAAATCACTCTGACTGCTAACAGGTTAAATTCTAAATATATTTGTATCTTGTTCTGCATTGATACCAGACTTATGGCCCATTTCCTGGTATTTTTAGAGCTACCATGGAAGAATTCTAAACTGGCTAATTTGTCTGCATTTATTTTAAATAGCTTACATTACCTGAGTAATCATCTAGTAGCAGTCTCTTAACTGCAAGTGAAGAATAAAGTCACAGCCTCACGCACGCTAAAATAATGTACATCATTAAAAATGCTTGCTCTAACTCCTTTTTCAAAGATATACACGCATTATAAGTGACTTAGCCCCTCCCATTCACTCTCTTCTCTTCCAAACTCTGCCTCTCCAAGAGGGAGGCAAAGAGCTTATTTTCAAGACTGACTTAAAACTATTTACTCAGTTTATTTAAGAACAAATTAGTTTTAAAAACTACCTAACTTGAAAAATAAAAAACTACTTTTTATAAAAAAAACTTCCCATAGAGACAGCAGATTACATTTTTTGGATTTTAGCTTTAACCCTTGGAATTTTTAAAATTATCAATTGGCATATGCATGAAGAAGCCACTGAACTAAAATAGAATTGAATACCTAACTTACAGTTTTAAATCTTAAATAAAAGTTCTCAGAAACTGAATTTCCACAGTCCAAAACTTAAAACGTTTGCCTTTATATGGCCAAAAATCAAAAACTATCAAATTCTTATTTTCTGTGATTTTAATTTCCAAAGCTCATGTGTCTGAAATAGAACAAACAACGTGGATGAGGACATGAGAGCTAACGCTGATGGAATCCAGTGACAGCCCGGTGCACCCCACCACTGATCCCAAGGCTATCAGGGCTAATGCTCAGAAAGCACTTTACACACAGGTGTTTCTCCAAGCACCTGATACAAATCAGCTCAGCTCATCTTCACAACAGGCCTCCCAGGTGGGTACCAGAATGTTCCCCATCTACAGAAAAGGAAACGGAGGCGCAAGGAACTGAAGTGACTCTGCCAGGGTCAGTATTTCTGTCTCACACCATCAATAACCATCGACGACAACCCATTACCAGTCAGAGCGCACTGCCGTCCATGCGGCTGGTCCTCAATAAACACGCTGACCTCGTGCTGATCTCAGCAGACATCCCTGTCTCTGTGTCACACCGCGGTGGCTCTCACAGTATGTCACACCTTGTCACTGTTGTTATGTTTGTGATGATGATCTGTGATCAGTGACCTTCAGTGTTACTACTGTAATTTTTTTGGCATTTTCTGAGCAATAAAAGTTTCAAGTCCAAGATAAGAGAGCAGTAAGATGTATTCAAACCAGTCAGATGTAGTCAATCCCTCTGTACACCATCTTTACAAGCAGTGTTTTCATGGCACTCCACCAGGCCTGTGGAGTGTCTGGGGAAAACCTTGGGACACCTCTAATGTTACAGACAAAATGCAAGCACACGGGGGGATCAGTGTCCCAGTTCAGTTCAGTCGCTCAGTCGTGTCCGACTCTACGACCCCACGAATCGCAGCACGCCAGGCCTCCCTGTTCATCACCATCTCCCGGAGGTCACTCAGACTCACGTCCATCAAGTCCGTGATGCCATCCAGCCATCTCATCCTCGGTCGTCCCCTTCTCCTCCTGCCCCCAATCCCTCCCAGCATCAGAGTCTTTTCCAATGAGTCAACTCTTCGCATGAGG
>SJYT01056351.1:0-23685 GCA_006410635.1 Cephalophus harveyi
CATGAGTCTGAGTGAACTCTGGGAGTTGGTGATGGACAGGGAGGCCTGGCATGCTGCAATTCATGGGGTCGCAAAGAGTCGGACACGACTGAGCGACTGAACTGAACTGAACTGAAGATAGGTAATAAGAGAAGGTGAAGACAGAAAGGATAAGAATTGCAGTCTCCTGAGGTTGTTCTATTTAATATAGCCAGAATTTTTACTATGTTTTGAAGGCAAGCCAGACTGACACTATCATTACCTATATCAAAACCATTGGTCACCAGCTATTTTACATATAGTAATTTATATGTTTCTATGATACTCTCTCAATCCATCCCATTGTCTCCTTCCTTCACTGTGGATTCTATGGCTACATCTCCAATTAAAAAAAAAGACTTCAAAAAAAAATATATATACAACTTTCATTTGTCAGTGAAACCTCAATAAAGCTGGAAAAAGGAAAAAAAAAAAAAAAAAACTCTTAGTGCTTTTGTGTTATTCTGCCAGTATTGCTTCATTTGATCCTGTATTTCACAATAGGAGTGTGCAGAGTACCAGGTACCAGCAGGTACCAGGGCTTATGAAATCAATTCAAGATTACGTTGTTTTATTCTACTGAGAGGGTGATTTTCATTGCTTATCATAGCACTGACTGCACACAAAGTGAGGACTACTTCCTCCCCCCATATAAGCTTCACATTAAAGGGTTTCCACTCAGGATATTTTGACTGAAAGGGAAAATTTTGAATATGTGACATTCTCTCTCTTTCACACACACACACACACACTCTAACTATAATTTCAGGTTCAGAATGAAAGCCTAAAAGTCAGTAAGGAAAGGCAGTAACATAAATCTTTAGTAAATTCTTAATCAAAGAAACTAGTACAAAATTCTTTACCAGCAGCATTACCTTTTTTCTTTTTGTCATAAAGGTATTTTTTTATACTACAAAAATATGCACCCTAACATCACCAACCTATAGCACTGAATCTAAAGACTTTTAAAAGAATCTTTAAAAGTAAAATGAATTAAAGACACTATGTAGACTTTTTTCAGATCCAAAAATTTTCTACTACATTTATTTCATCAATTTTGAAAACTGTTGACCCAGCTCTTTCAATTTACTAGACATTTCTCTGCTTATTTAAATTTCTGAATTGTATTTGTCCATTTTTTGCTTAATAGGAGGGTACAGAGATAAATTCAGCCTTTTTTTTTTTTTCAAGTGGCTTCCTTAATATATCACGAGGAATGATTCTGGAATAAAACAAAGGTTTAATGTACCTCTGATTGTCCTATTCAAAACCTATATAAAAAAAGACCTATTGTTTCATGAAAAGTTATTGGTTAAATGAGCTACATGGAAGCAATATTTCATCTCTTAAAATAACTCTCAGTTTTTAAAAGAGTTCCAGTTTTTACACTTATAGTGTGCTCCATGCTGAGGCAATCTGCCATTTCCATAGGACCTATTTGCACTGTCTCTGCTTCCTAAGCCAAGACTCAGGAGAATAGTATGCCCTATTTGTTTCACATGTTAAATATTGTCTTTTCTTCTGGGTATTTTTATTTTAAACTAATGTCTGAGACAGTAATTTCATGAAGGCATTAAATAAGAATTTATTGAACGTTTTGTTTTCATTCAGCAAAATTTAACTAAGCTTACTGAAATCTATTGGGTTGGCCAAAAAGTTTGGATTTTTTAGTAACATCTTACAGAAAAACCCAAACGAACATTTTGGCCAAATCAATGATCAGATTGGCTATTTATACCATGCATGCTCCCTCTGTTATTAAATTTTTTGAAGGCTTGGCTAAAAAATCCCAAGTTTACGTGAGGTTAGTATATGTATGATCTTTACTAGTCACATTAGAAGACGTATTTTTAATCCTTTATGTTAGCAAGAGTCAGAAAATTTAATTCATCTTGAGCGGATGGTGACATCTAATTTCATTAAATCATAAAGCAGGAAACTAAATTGTGAACAAGAATGTCGGTATCTTCTCCTTTTATTAATATTGTTAAGAATATATTTGACACGTAATATAGGAACTCACTTGCCAATGCAGGAGAGTAAGAGGGAGGAGATGTGGGTTTGATCTGTGGGTCAGGCAGATCACCTGGAGGAGAGCAGGGCAATCGACTCCAGTATTCTTGCCTGGAGAATCCCAAGGACAGAGGAGTCTGGTGGGCCACAGTCCTCGGAGTCACATGATATGGACATGACTGAAGTGACTTAGTGTGCATACACACATGTGGATCCAGACTCTGTGGCCTTGCTTGAGTTGTTCATTTGTAATTCCTTACAAGTGCGGTAATTTTGAGAATTTGTTTGCAATGAGAAAAAAACATAAATGAGCCATTATTTGCAGCACAAAAGCAGCATGACCTATGGGGAAAGTGTAGCTGGGCTCATCTAACTATTCTCCTTCCTTTCTGGGGAATCTGAAGCAAACTACATATTCTTGCTGAACCCTACTTTTCTCAGCTAAAACGAGTATCTGATATAACAGGCCAGTCAAGATGGCTGTTCTCTTTCTCTCTGCACATCCCCTGCTGGCCCAGCACCTGCTTCGCCTATACCTCACTCACAGGACTTCCTACATATTTGACCTAGGCCCTAGCTTTTGACTGTTCTGACCTTTAGATCAGAACCTGTTGACATATCAAAGGGACAATGAGGGGTGTGCCCTTCTGCTGGTTTTCCTGGTAACCAATGAGCCAACTTGATGAAATTCCCCAATAACTAGTAACCTCTCCCTGTCCCTGAGAATGAAGACTGCAGCCCTGTCCTGCCCCACCATCAACTGCACACAATGGGGTGTCATTCGAGGACCTCGCTTCAGACATGCAAGCTCCCCAACTCATTAAACCACTGATTCTCTGTGTCTGATTCCGGCTCCTTCATTGGTCTTGAAGCTGGGCAAGCACAGGGCTCGCAGGCCTGCAGGGTGCAGTCCAACACCTCCATACCCCTTTGAAAAGTGTGAATTAAGTAAGACCCTCTCGCTACCTGTAAGGTTCCTAGCATAGGGCTTGAATGCTAATAAGTATTCGATAAATGATACCCGAGTTTGTGGGATTATGATTATGTTTACTAGGAAGAGATTTTATTCATTCATGGCAGAAAGCTTACAGATACCTACTTTTTAGGTGATGGGAGAGTCCCTTTATGGAGCTTACATTCCAAAGAGTGAGATAGAAAATGAATAGATAAATAAAATGGCCTTTTCTGTCTTAGAAACGATCTCTGAGGCAGCAGTTAAACACCATAGGCTGTTCTCTGCTGCTGCTGCCTTCCTGACCTCAGCCGCAGAACCACAGCTCTCCTCAACCCCAGGCCATGAGCTTACCCAGTTTTTCAATTTGCAACAAGACATCTTGTATAAGCTGTGGAAATTAATCACTCAGGCACTAGTTCCGGGGCAAAGACAGCAGAGCCTTCTAAGGGCTCATGTACCAAGCACGCCAAAGGATGAGCCACTGAGACAAGAGACAAACTAGAAGCAGAAAAGCCATGCTGACTAGCTTGCCAGGAATGTGAGGCAGAGGCTCATGGAAGGACAGATGGGAATAAAGACTGGCAGCTCCTCGTGTCCTCAGATGTGTCTCTGTTCCTCTGGGTGTTTGCACCACTTCTTACAAACTGATTAACTAGAGGATGCAGATGTGGGAGAAACGGGAGGCTCCATTTTCTGTTCCAATGATCTCAAAAATTGAAAACATAATGATTCAATTATCATTTGATTTCTGAGATCAAAAATGTTCACTCATAATCTTCAAACTTGTATATTTTGCTGTGATACCTAGTGGCTACAAATAAATAACAACAAGGTTTAGCCCTGATTAAGAGTACACACAGGAGACAACTTGATTTTCCTCCCATTGCCACCTTCAGAACTCTGCGTGCTCTCCCTTCTCCACGCCTCAAAGACACCACCTCTGTGAAACACTCATTCAGGTATTAAAATGCCCAGTCTGTTCAAATTTCATTCAATGCAGACTGTGCCTATACATTCATTTTCCATCTGCTTTCATACATAGAATGAAAGAAATGTCACAGACATTCGTACTGAGATAATTGGAGTAACTGGGCTCTTTAGCATCCCTAACGCAGGCAGTACACTCCCTGGCTGACCTGCTCAAATCCTTCCTTCCACTGGGTCTACCTCTCCTTACTAAGGACCTGCAGGCAGGATCCTCTCTGTGGCTCAAACGCCCATAGCATCTCTGTCACATCTAATGTGGATCTACAGTTTACTACTTGGCCCTCTGTCTGCACACATGTCTATTTCATCCAGCTACCCCTTCCCTAGCTAAAAAGAGACACCGATTTAAGTCACGCTCCTAAATTCCTGGAGATACTGTCAGGTTCTTCTGAGAGAACCCTCACCAAGTTCTATCCCAGTGTCTCTGCAGAGAGTGGCCTGAGTGCTAAAGTTTACTCCTCTCCAGCTATCAGGAAGAAGGCAGATTCAGCTTTTTACTAGCATCACATTTCTCCACTGCATCCTCTTACAATTCCCTGATTTTGACTTGAATGGGAGTGGGGATCAGCCAAACCTCTTCTGTTCCCTACGCCCGCAAGCAGAAAAGTAAAAACTCTCTCTTCCCCTAAAGATACCTTTCAAGGGATCCGCCTCTTGGGCTTCTAGACATGGTACCAGTCACTGGACCAGTTCTTCACTTGTTAATAAGTCCTGGATGTGTATATCTAACAGCCAGCTCGTTTGAGAATATGGATCAATTACCACCTATTGTCCTAAGTTTGAGGCTTAGCTGAAATTTCAAGATAGCAAGAGAATTCTATTCCATACCCTATTATATATTTGTTGCAGTTGTTTAGTCGCTAAGTCGTATCTGACTCTATGCGACCCCATGGACTGTAGTCCGCCAGACTCCTCTGTCCATAGTATTTCCCAGGCAAGAGTACTGGAGTGGCTTGCCATTTCCTTCTCCAGAGGATCTTCCTGACCCAGGGATGAATCCCACGCTTTCTGCATTGCCAGGCAGATTCTTTATCACTTAGCCACCAGGGAAGACCCTATTGTATATTACCCAGTTTATTTGCACTATGATCTACATTCAGATACCAATCAAGATTTCTAACTTCAGAACTCTAACATAGGAGCCCACAAGACTTATCAGATACTATCTTATCTTTAAAAAGGAATTTGTCTGAATAAAAGCCTGCTTGCAGATCATCTTGGCAATAGGTTCCCATTTTCTTCTGTTAATTCTTTATTTGTAATATAAGATTTTACCAGAGACAGAAGCAGAGGCTCATAGGGAAAAAGCAGGAAAAGTCAAAGAAGAGAATGTTAATGAGTGAATCAGAATTTTTACATGATCATTCTAGCCTCTTATTCTCGTGCTACTTGTTCCCCTAAAGAAAATAAAATAGCAGCTGATGTACAATGTTGCCCACTTTTTGTGACATGGCCTGTATTTTTCAGTGGATGTGTGCTTCAGGAGTATTTTGAGAAGAACATATGTGCATTTATTCTGATAACAGCAGACATAATCTTCTCAGATGCTCTCTCATTCTATTCTGAGTATGGCAGGTTGTTCCCAGCTGAGCCTCAACTCCCTTGAAAATGCTTGGCTGACTGCTGACTGTTTGGGATGATGGCCTTCAGGCATCGTATTTGCAAAAGTTGATAAGCCAGGGGATGAGGGAACTTTCTAAGATTTTGCCAGGTACCTGGAGATTTTCAAAATACCTAAACTGAAGGATTAAAAAGCATCAATGTCTCAGTGGCTAGGTTAGATCCTCATCAGAGAGGTTTGGATTTCTCGGAGGATTTTCCTAACCACTTTGCAATTTCCTTCAATCCGCTAACCTTGAATCAGACAGTGTGTCTGCATTTAATGGCCCTTTAACACACATATGCTCTACATTTGAACTGGAAAGGCTATAAATATTTTTTCCTTGTCTTGAGCCAAATATCTTGCCTACTGTGGATAGCTACAGGATATTTAAAACAACAACAAAAATGTTCATGCACTTAACTGTGAGATATGGCATGTTAAAATTTTTACTGTTAATACAACAATGCTTCTGTACTTGTTTTATGAACTTGGCCTCAAAATAAGAGGAACAAAGTGTTAAACATGCATGAGCTATTGCATTTGTTTCCCTCAACAAGGAGTAATATTGACTACAGGACTTAAGAAACTATAACTAATCCCATGTCTAAGAAGAAGAATCTCTACTTATGTAGAGGCCACGTTCAAATGACCCAAATGTCCTCAGACCCCATAAATCCTGAGATAAAATGAGTGAAAATTAGGTGATATTAAAAATCGGTACCTACATCTCACTACTCTTTGGCCTTTCCTGGCCTAACCACACAGCCTCAGTATCCCATCACCCACCTCCACCAACGTCCAGCGTCCTTTTTCCTCATAAGAGCTTCCTTATTTTTTCATTGCAGGCTTTTTTCTCCAATGTAACAAAATACAAGGTCACTGAGAATTCCCATAGTTTACATTTTACAGACTCAACCACACAGACAGACTAGACCAACAATCTCCTGAGCCAAAGTGAAACACCTAAAGGGACAGATGTATTGGTCTAATACAACCAAGCCCTGGGTCAATTAACTGCAGCCAGGGGGCTGAGCCACACTGGACAGAGGCTGCTTTAGTTTCTGTGACAGCCTGTGGAGAGTGAATAACATTTCAATAACAGTAGAACACCTTTCCTAATGAAAAAATAGCAGCTTAAGTTTTCATCCTTACATCCATTTAGTTATTATTTGCCAGACATTTTACTAGATTCCAGGGACATACCCATTAATAAGAAAGATAGCTCTTGTCCAGCAGAACTTGTTAAATATTATGGTTTAGAATGATAAACAAGAAACAAAAATTCAGTAAAAGAGTAGCTATCATGAATACTAAAAAAATCTTGTACCATGATAAACGGTTTATATGCATTTTCTCTTCTAATTTCCATAAAACTTAGTGTAATCACTTGACAATGGAAGAAAACTGAGGCTTAGTTTGGCGGTGTAACTTATTCCAAGTCACACAGCTAAGAAAGCACACACTGAAGATTCTGAGAGAGGTCAGCTTGAAACCAAAATCTGTATCTATCTAAACAAAATCACACTGGTATTCTGATTGTAGAATCACACAGGAACACACTGAAAATGACTTCCATAGTCAAGGCAAGTTCTGTAGAAGAAATGAAGTATACACTGCAAGCTCAAGGATGAATATAATTTAGCTCACTAAAGAGGAAGTGGTGTATTCTAGATTAAAAAAGAACACACATGTAAAGAGACGGGAATGAGATGGTCATGGCTGAGGAAGAAAAAGACCTACATTGCTGCTGACACAGTAAGGGAGAAATGTTGTCAAAACAAAACCTAGAGAAGAATTCATCCACACCAGCGCATATTTGCACTGGTCTATTATTTAGTACATCTATTGCACTGGTCTGTATTTAGTACATCTATTCACTGTATAGATGTACTAAAATTTGTTAGTACAGACAGCATATTTGCACTGGTCTATTATTTAGTACATCTATTTGCACTGGTCTGTATTTAGTACATCTATTCACTGTATAGATGTACTAAAATTTGTTAACTCTGCCCACTGATGGGCAGTTTGACTATTCCCCACTTATAAATAAATCCACTATAAACATTTTCATGTTCATATATCACTGTATAAATATATATTTTATTTTCCTTCTGCTAAACACCTAGAAATATCATGACTGGATTATACAGTACTACATGCTTATATTTACAAAAAACTGCCTAATTGTTTTCCAAAGTGCCTATACCATTTTATATTCCTTCCAGAAGTATATGAGGGTTGAGATTCTTTCATATCTTCACCAATACTTGCCATGGGCAATATTTTTAATTAGAAATTCTAATAGGTACAAGGTAATATCTCCCTGTGGTTTTAATCTGTGGTTCCCTAAAATATGGAACATCTTTCCATGCTGTTATCTGCCATCTATATATTTTCTTTGATGAGGTATTTCTTAAAAATAATTTTCTTATTTTTTATTGGGTTATCTTACTATTGAGTTTTGAGTGTTCTTTAATTCTCTGTAACTCAAGTTATTTATTAGACATATGATTCACAAGTATTTCTCTTAGTTGTGACTTTTCATTCTCTTACCAGTATCTTTTAAAGAGCAGAAGTTCTTAATTTTGATAAAATCTAATTTATCTATGTTTACTTTTATGAATCATGCTTTTGATATCATATGTAAAAGTTTTTTGCCTAAACATGCAATCACAAATATTTTCTCTTGGGTTTTATTTTAGAAGTATTACAGTTTTAAGTTTTATATTTAGGTCTAGGATCTATAACTTTGAATCAGATGTAAGTTAAAATAGCCAAAGTAAACTTGGGAAAAAAAGGAACAAGGTCAGAGTACTACCTCACTCCAAGAGTTACCATGTAGCCACGGTAATCAAGAGTGTGACAGTGGTCTAACCAGAGACATAAGTGAACAGAGTAAAGAGTCCAGAAACAGACTCATTCAAGATCAACTGATTTTCAACAGTTTCATAGACAATTAAGTGGCAAAGGATAGTCTTTTCAACAAATCAAGCTGGAAGAATGGAATGATCATATAGCTCCTATGCATAAATAAATAATAAAATTTGATCCATATTTCATGCTATCCAATATTGGTTTCAACTATCAACAAACTATTTACAATAGATAAAAAAATGTGAGTAATAGAATCTTGATTGACATTGCAGAGAAAAGGGAACCCTACTATACTGTTGGTAGGACTATATTAATAAATTGGTACAACCACTATGGAGAACAGTATGAAGGTTCTTTAAAAATTAAAAATAGAACTACCATATGATCCAGAAATCCCACTCCTAGGCATGTATCTGGAGAGAACCATAATTAAAAAATAGACATGCACCCCAATATTCATTCATCAAAAGGCTCTTTAGTTCTTCTTCACTTTCTGCCATAAGGGTGTCTACCCAAAAAAGATATCTTGAGTTCTTTACCCCCGGTATCTCAGAATGTGGTTTAATTTGGAAATAGAATTATTGTAGATGTAATTGGTTAAGATGATGTCATACCTGAGTAAAGTGGGCACCTAATCTAACATGAATGATGCTCTTGTATGAAGGTGGCCATGTCAAGATACAAGCAGAATGCCACTTGAACGTGGAGGCAGATTAGATTTATGCTGTCTGAAACCAGAGAAGGTCTGTGGCTACCAGAAGCTGAAAATGGCTAGAAAGAGTCCTCTTCTAGAGATTTTGTTGATTGTTTGTCCCTGCTAACACCTTGATTTCAGACTTCCTGGAATTTCAGACCTTCTGGAATTGGAAAAAAAAACACGTTTCTGTTGCTTTAAGTCACCCAGTTCCAAGTACCTTGATTTGATAGCCATAGAAAACAAATATATCTACTAAAGCTGACAACGTGCAATTGATAGTCCCCAATTCTACTTACCTTTCTCACACATTCACACAAAGAACCTAGTGTTCAAACTAAGATTTACCAGAAGTATTCTAGGGACCTGAATATGAAATGGCTATATGTGTTATGCATGGACCTCAATAACTGATTTGTCCATAGAAGTATCCTAGGGACTTTGATAAGAGATGGCTATATGCATACAGAAGAATGAGGGTAAAGAGCAGTGAGCTAATATGGTTTTGGCCTTTCACCCTAGCTTTGTTTATTGGTTTTGTTTAACATTTCCCTTAAATAAAGACTTCCATGACTAACCTTGAGAACAACTGCAATAATAAAATATTATTTTCTAAAGTGATGACATTTCCTTTATATAAACCCTTTGATCTAATTTAAAGCTTTTCTATAAAAGCTGCTATTTGCACCTGCTTTTTGTATAAGTACTTTCATCTTTTTATTATATATGTTATAATTTGGTGAAACCTTTTCTCTCTCCTGATCCTATATAAGTCTCATTTTATGCATGACATATTCATAATACTAATGTATCTATTGCTTGAATCAAGATTCTGTTAATCACTTTTTTGTTAGCTATTTTAACTTTTTATTTCTACTTTTTTAGTAAATATTATGTTTATTTTATTTTGGGATATATTTTATCAACAATGTGTTAGTTTCAGGTGTACAGCAAAGTGGTTCAGTTTTACATATACATATGTCTATTCTGGATCATCAAAAAAGCAAGAGTTCCAGAAAAATACCTATTTCTGCTTTATTGACTATGCCAAAGCCTTTGACTGTGTGGATCACAATAAACTGTGGAAAATTCTGAAAGAGATGGGAATACCAGACCACCTGACCTGCCTCTTGAGAAATCTGTATGCAGGTCAGGAAGCAACAGTTAGAACTGGATGTGGAACAGACTGATTCCAAATAAGAAAAGGAGTACTTCAAGGCTGTATATTGTCATGCTGCTTATTTAACTTATATGCAGAGTACATCATAAGAAACATGGGGCCAGAAGAAGCACAAGCTGGAATCAAGATTGCTGGGAGAAATATCAATAACCTCAGATATGCAGATGACACCACCCTTATGGCAGAAAGTGAAGAAGAACTAAAGAGCCTTTTGGTTAAAGTGAAAGAGGAGAGTGAAAAAGTTGGCTTAAAGCTCAACATTCAGAAAACTAAGATCATGGCATTTGTTCCCATCAATTCCTGGCAAATAGATGGGGAAACAGTGGAAACAGTGGCTGACTTTATTTTCTGGGGCTCCAAAATCACTGTAGACGGTGATTGCAGCCGTGAAATTAAAAGATGCTTACTCCTTGGAAGGAAAGTTATGACCAACCTAGACAGCATGTTAAAAAGCAGAGACATTACTTTGCCAACAAAGGTCCATCTAGTCAAGGCTGTGGTTTTTCCAGTAGTCATGTGTGGATGTGAGAGTTGGACTATAAAGAAAGTTGAGCGCCGAAGAACTGATGCTTTTGAACTGTGGTGTTGGACAAGACTCTTGAGATCCCTTGGACTGCAAAGAGATCCAACCAGTCCATCCTAAAGGAGATCATTCCTTAATGTTCATTGGAAGGACTGATGTTGAAGCTGAAACTCTGATACTTTGTCCACCTGTTGCAAAGAGTTGACTCTTTTGAAAAGACCCTGATGCTGGGAAAGATTGAGGGCAGGAGGAGAAGGGGATAACAGAGGATGAAATGGCTAGATGGCATCACCGACTCAATGGACATGAGTTTGGGTAAACTCCAGGAGTTGGTGATGGACAGGCAGGCCTGGTGTGCTGCAGTTCATGGGGCTGCAAAGAGTTGGACACAACTGAGCAACTGAACTGAACTGTTCAACCCATAACACTAAATAATCAGAAACCATTCTACCAATAATTGAACACTGCTTGTATCAATGTTCACTTCTAGTAACAATGTATTAGAATTCACTTTTCTGACATGCTAATCATTATTAGATTTTATAATTATGTCTAGTTTTATGGCTACAAAATACTATTTATCTGTTGCATTTTCCTGATTACTAGTGAAATTGGACGTCTTTGTATATGTATAATGGGTATCCTGATTTTCTCTTTGGTAAACTGCTTGTTCATATCCTTTTTCTATTTTCCTATGGGGTCATTTATAATTTTTTATTCATTTGCAAGATATCTCTATAGTTTTTGGATAGTAATAGTGGTGGCAGCTAGTGGAAAAGAACCCACCAGCAAATTCAGGAGATGTAAGAGATACGGGTTTGATCTTGGGTCAGGAAGATGCCCTGGAGGAAGAAATGGTTACCCACTCCAGTATTCTTGCCTGGAGAATCCCATGGATAGAGTCCATGGGGTCATAAAGAGTCAGACACAACTGAAGAGATTTAACACTTAGCACGCACATGGTGGTTACCTAAATGTCTGATGTATTGTACATATTTAACAATCAAAACAATATTTAATGCAACCAACTAACTCTATCAACCTAAAAAGACCGAAATGAAAAGCTGAGAATGGAGGAGCAATACATAACATTTGTGGTTCACCATCAGACACAGACACATCCACAAACATCTACACACTTTTTAATTATTCTCATTCCCAAGGTGAAATTGCTACTTTAGGTAAGTAGGAAAACTTCACGTTACCAGGATCATTGGAGGGGTTTCCATGGCTTGAAATAACATTAAGGAAAGAAGCAGAACAAGCCTCAATAACTGTTTTCAACAATTTCCTCCCTTCTTCATATAAAACACCATTCTACAGCTAAGGAGATCCAACCAGTCCATCCTAAACGAGATCAGTCGTGGGTGTTCATTGGAAGGACAGATGTTGAAGCTGAAACTTCAATACTTTGGCCATCTGATGCAAAGAGCTGACCCTTTTGAAAAGACTCTGATGCTGGGAAAGATTGAGGGCAGGAGGAGAAGGGGACAACAGAGGATGAGGTGGTTGGATGGCATCACTGACTCGATGGACATGGGTTTGGGTGAACTCTGGGAGTTGCTGATGGACAGGGAGGCCTGGCGTGCTGTGGTTCATGAAGTCACAAAAATTCAGACATGACTAAATGACTGAACTGAACTGAACTGAACAGCTAAGAAAACAACCTGAGTGTCAAAATGCTGGGAAATTCACATGTGTTTGAACTAAAGACTGGAAGCATTTAAGGAACGACTTGGAAGAAGCCACAAATATGAAATCTGAACTCTGGCAATAAATAAAAGCCAGCTTACTTTAGAGTATATTCTATTTGCAAAACATCTGGGAACAGAACTAGAAAACCAAACACAAAGATCTCTTAGAGTACAAAGTGGTTGTCTTCATTTTGCACTCGATATGATTTTTGAGATAACAATTTTTAAAGTATAATTTGTCCATCCATGAAAGCAGCTTATGGATACAAATATATACAAATAAATATATAAATATACAAATATAAAAAATACATGCAAAGTCACAGTACTGTTAGCCAAGTAAGTTTCTCTCCAGTTTTTTCTAAACATAAATTTTTGTTTGCCTATTTCTTTATTCAGTTGACTGGTATAGAATTAGTCACAGGTTATACTACAGTAGCAAAGTAATGTAGCAAACTAACTCTGTTATCTAAGGCTATTTCTTGTTAACTCTGAATGTTTGATTCAAGAGTACTTGGTTCGGCTCCACAAAATCTGTAGCTCATGGAAGCTCATTTTAAAAAATATAGTTTCAAAACTCCTTTCAAGAGAATAGTAGAAAACCACACAGAGGCTTTTCCAGTCATATTTCATGAACAAGAATGAGTCAATGGCCCGACCTCATTGCCAGGGATCTGGGAAGGGTAGTCTCCCCTCACACTCACAAAGGAGAGAAAACTGGAAAGCATTACAATGTCTACCAGAGCTAATATGCTTTGTTTCCTTTTTCATTTGGAAGCAGCAGTGTTTTTCCTTGGCAAGTTTCTGAGGAATTTGGCCTGATGTTTTTATCTTATACAACCCAAACTTGTCTCGGAATCATTAGGAATATCCATGTGTAATGTTTTATTGGCACTTTTTAATCTAAGCATATTACTTAATAAATTCCTTTTTGGAAAGGATCAGCTTAATATAGTAAGGATACAGATGACAGATTTGAGCAGAAAGCAGTCCTGGAAGGTAACAAGCAGGGAGCATTCCATGGCCATAACCTGTTTGAGCTTACCTCTTACAGAATATCCAGCCTCAATATTCCAACTAAACAGGAATTTCTCAGCCTTGCGAAGAGAGAGTAGTGAATTTTAATTTATTATGAATTTGAACTCTATTCCTCCTTCACTAATGTGGTCATTTACCATTGATTTTTTTTTTCAAATATATAGCCGTGTTGCCTTTCCTATAAAAAATAAGCCATTAATCACCTACAAGAAAAACTGAGAAAATTCAGAAGATAGATAGAGTGGGAAAAGTAATTTTCAGGTTTAATTATGTCCAATGTACATTTTCAGGTTTCCCAGGTAGGACAGTGGTAAAGTATCCACCTGTCAATGAGGAGACATAAGAGAAACGAATTAGATTCTTGGGTCAGGAAGATCCCCTAGAGGAGGAAATAGTAACCCACTCCAGTATTCTTGGCTGGAGAATCCCACGGACAGAGGAGCGTGGTGGGCTACAGTCCACAGGGTCACAAAGAGTTGGACACGACTGAGTGAATGAGCACAAATGCACAATGAGCATTTGGGAGGAAAAAAAGAGGATAAAGATAAAATTAAAAATTTTTAAAGATCTGACTTTTGATCCATTCTATAAATTTTGAGAATGCTTACTTCATGTTTTATAAATGGAGAAGTTTGACAGAAATGCATACCTTTATCATTAGACAAAGTGATCTTTGCTCACAGGCCGGCCTAGCATCTTGTAATGAATATTTCACTTACTTTGAGTCTGTATTTTTTAATACATTATTTTCACTGAGGAGAGAGGAAGATACAATGTATCAATCATGCACTTATGGGCTTTGTCACTTGAAATTTTAAAATATTCTCTAATTGTGTTTGACTTCAGGGCCCAGTTCTAACGCTGTCTCTGTACTGTGCTTAGTCGCTCAGTCGTGTCTGACTCTTTGAGACCCCAGGGACTGTAGCCCATCAGGCTCCTCTGTCCATGGGGATTCTCCAGGCAGGAATACTGAAGTGGGTTGGCATGCCCACCTCCAGGGAATCTTCCCAACCCAGGGATTGAACCCAGGTCTCCCACACTGCAGGTGAATTCTTTACCATATGAGCCACCAGGGAAGCCCAAGAATACTGGAGCGGGATAGCCTATCCCTTCTCCAGGGGATCTTCCTGACCCAGGAATCAAACTGGGGTCGCCCGCATTGCAGGAGGATTCTTCACCAGTTGAGCTACCAGCTGTCGCCAGCACACCCTTTAGAACACACTGCTGCTGCTAAGTCGCTTCAGTCGTGTCTGACTCTGTGCCACCCCATAGACGGCAGCCCATCAGGCTCCCCTGTCCCCGGGATTCTCCAGGCAAGAACACTGGAGTGGGGTGCCATTGCCTTCTCCAGTGCATGAAAGTGAAAAGTGAAAGTGAAGTCGCTCAGTCGTGTCTGACTCTTCACGACCCCATGGACTGCAGCCCACCAGGCTTCTCCGTCCATGGGATTTTCCAGGCAAGAGTACTGGAGTGGGGTGCCACACTAGGTGAGATTATATATTCATTCTTCTGTCAATTCGTGGCCATTTGCTAACCAACCCTTTACATAAGGACTTTATTACTTTTTTTAAAAGTTAATTATGTGTTTGATTTTCTCATCTAATTGCTTTTTAACTACCTGGAAACAGAATGTTTCATTTTGTGCTAAGGAAATCCCTGTATTAGTTTCTCATAGCTGCAGTAACAAATGACTACAATCCTGGTGGCTTAAGCCATCAGCAATCTATTCTCTTAGAGTTTTGGAGGCCAGAAATCTGAAGTTGATTTCATGAGATAAAATGGAAGAAGGGTTTGTCAGTAGGGCTGCATTTCCACTGGAGGCTCTAGGAGAGAAGCTGTCCTCTGATCCTTTCAGCTTCTGGGGGCTATCGGCACCCTTTGACTTGTGGCCACATCACTGCAATCTCTGTCTCTCTGGTAACATTGCCTCATCCCCTTCTTTGTGTGTCTTATCTTCCTCTGCCTCTCTTTTACCAGGATGCTCATGATGGCATTTAGGACATACCCAGAAAAGCCAGGAAGGTCTCTCCATCTTAAGATTCTCATCACATCTGTGAAGACCCATTTTCAAAATATGGTAGTATTTACAGATAGCACGAATGAGGACATGGGCATGTCTTTGAGTGCCTCATTAGCCTACCACACTCCCCAACCCTTGTCCAGCTTGGAGCTCAGTCCTCTGAACACAATACACACTCAGGAACATCTTGAGAGCAGTATCTGCCTGTCTCTGACCCTGGTTGCAATGTTCCTTATCTCCACTTTACCTTTTGGGGGGACTGACTTATTTGCACACCATCAGAGTCAATCTAAAACGGCAGCCTTCGTCTGAGGGACTGCCTAAGTGTCCCTCGCCTTGGTCTCCACAGATTACTAATTCATTCTCTCAGTAGCCTCATTTCAAGCTCATGAGAGAGACTATCTAATCCCTTCTTTCTGTCTCATATTCACTATTTATGAAGGCAGCTTAGGCCAGAATGAAGAGCTCAGAATTACAGATGTTGCAGATTCTCTCTTAAAGAAGAGGGGATGGGAGAAGACATAACTCAACTATAGTGGAGGCCTATGATAGACACTTCTTTTATCTATGGTTTGCAAGATTAACTTCAGTCTACGGGCTTGCTAATCAGAGTTTTAGGACCTAGATTAGAGGAGATTTAATGAATAACATCCCCTTTCTTTTGTTTCCTACATACCGCCTTCAGAAATCTGGAAATTGTTTTTTATTTGCACATTTTACTGGGCAACCCAAGGGTCGAACCTTGGCCTCCCTGTGGTCTCAGGGCAAGGCATGTGATGTCTCACCCCAGCTTAATCTCTACTTTTCTATATGACATCTTTTGTCAAAATACATTCCTTCTAGTTCTGATTTTCTAGCATCAGTAGGGAAACACCGTATCTTAATACACCATTATCCACTAACTTGAAAAACTCCAAACTAATGTAAGTGTATACTTTTATATTATTGTTGTTCAGTCACTAAGTTGTGTCAGCTCTCTGCGACCCCATGGACTGCAGCATGCCAGGCTTCCCTGTCCTCCACGATCTTATGGAATTTGTTCAAATTCATGCCCATTGAGTTTATGATGCTACCTAACCATCTCATAACATAAATTTCTAAATGAGGGCATTTTATTGCCTCTCCAAAGAAAATCACATGGTACATTGTGAAATCCAATAATAGAAACAGAAACAAGGAAGAAAAAAAAAAAAAAGAAAAATTCTATTTTGTTGCTGCCAACAGCCTGGAAATTCCCTTTAATAAATATTTTAAAATTAAGATAGCAGCTGGAAGCATTTAGATATTCCAAAATACTTCAACATTCCTTATAGTCTGACATTTAAATAAAAATTTTAATCATGTATTTAAAAAAGAAATAGAGTGGATTTCTTAGCAAAACAATATTTAGAAAAAATAATTTATTTCTTCTGCATCTTCAAGAAAATATCTCTGATTGTGCTTGCTTCTTCTCTTCTCCCCACTCTTGTTTGAAATGGGTACAGGCAGAAGACAGGATATTAATCCCACAAACACTGAACCAGTAATTAAGTAAAAATGCTTATGGTATTTCCTCTTAACATTTTACATGTATTTTTGTCTGCTATTTTACAGTTTGGACTTTGTTCTCCCAGGAGACTCCTAAGACTTTTCCTTAAAATGCTTCTATCCCTTTTGTTTTATTTTGCCCAAATTTTCCCAGGGCATTCTTTTGCTCTCTAAAAGCAGAGACCTTAATTTTGGAAGCTGGTTAGCTTTCCACATGCAAGAGTTGTCCTGGGTATTCAAAACAGAATACCTATCTATCTATATGAGATGGGGTCTCGTCTGAGGTCTGCATTACCTTAATGTCTCTTGCCTACCACTAAATTGACCATAAAATATATGTTTCATGAAGCTTAATTATTGTTAATTAAGCATGCTCACATCCTCACATGAAAGACAATACTTAAAATTAAATTTTGACACTTACATTTAGCTATAAACATACTTTATGAGGAAGGTACTATAAATTCTTGGAGAAATCTTCCCTGACAATATTTCACTCTTCTCTCCAATTTAGAAACTTCACCAACAAAGACTGATGTGAGAGCAAGACAAAGAAAGATTAGCGTTTAGAATTCTGATTAAGAGAAAGTCTGGACTTGACAACAGATCTCTTTTTCTTTCTGTTCTGAAAATTCCAAGTTCCTAAAAGCTGAGAATTAGATTACTGTTAGGAAACCTTACACATAAACAGTCATCCTGGGCAATCAAAATGTGCCTCTGGTCAAGTGTGATTAGGGATGCCTCACTGTTAGTCTACATCAGGCTGGGATATATGTGCACAGTAATCCTGTGTCCAGTTCATGTGTGCATATCCATTTGTCACGCTGAAACAGTCCTCTCCCCAAGAATCCCAAGTCTGTCTGACTAGACAAAGTAACAAAATGGCCCTTAAGTTGCTAGTTTCCACCCTGTGATATCAGTGAAAAATTAAAATGAGTCTGCAAAAGCTTGAAATTAAATTTATCATGTGTTAATCTATTCTCTATAAAATGCAAATGTTCCTATCAAATTTAATAGAGCATATATTTTTACATTTCTTTCAATGGTTTATGCCAGGAACTTGAAGGTACAAGGAGCCAAGAGTACAGAGGCAGGAAGTCTTTAGTGTGTCCTTGAAAAATCCCTTGCCATTTGGCAAGAAAATAATCCAGAAAGAAATTTCTATATTATCTTCATTTTGTGCTAGAGAAGAGATAGGCATAAACTTCTAATTTGTCTTTACTGACTAAATACCTCCACTTCTCAACATTTTAGAGAGAGAGAAAGAAGGTGTAGCAGACAGAGAGGGAGGGGGAAAAGCAGAGAGGAAAAGAAGGAGTGGTAGATCATAAGACTGAGTTGTGCTTCTTGTCTTCTACACTGTCCTCACAATACCAATTTAATGTTTGACAGAAAAATTTTAGAGAAAGCAATGGAATGAAAATAAGGTGAAACAATGCTCTCTAAAATGATATTAATATATAACTATAAATGAAAGCCCCTGTTTCTTATTGTTATGGTGAATTCTATTTTAGCTTTAAAACTAATATTCAGAAATCTGTTACATTTGTATACAGTAACAATGAACTGTTAGAAAGAGGAAGTAAGGAAAAAAGCCTATTACCATTGTATCAAAAAGAATAAAATTCCTAGGAATAAGCCTGTCTAATAAACCCATCTAATAAACCCATCTAAGGAGGTAAAACACTTGTACTCAGAAAACTATAAGACACTGATGAAAGATATTGAAGATGACACAAAACAGAAAGATACACCATGTTCTTGGATTGAAAGACTTCAATATTGTTCAAATGAGTATTGTATCCAAGGAAATCTATAGATTCAATGCAATCACTATGAAATTACCAATGGCATTTTTCACAAAACCTGAACAAATAATTTTGATGTAATTTGTATAGAAACACAAAATACCCTAGCCAGAACAATCTTGAGAAAGACGAAAAGACTGGGGGTATCATACTCTCTGCTGCAGTCAATACTACAAAGCTAAGTAATCAAAACAGTATGGTACTGGCATAAAAACAAACACACAGATCAATGGAACAGGATAGGGAGCCCAAAAATAAACTCACACTTATGGTTAATCAATCTATGACAAAGGAGGCAATAATATACAAAGGAGAAAAGACAGTCTCTTCAATAGTGGTGCTGAGAAAATCAGAGAGCTAAATGTAAAAGAACGAAAATAGAACATTCTCTAACACCATATATACAAATAAACATAAAATGGATTAAAGACCTAAATGTAGGAAGGAATGCTCCTAGAGGGAAAACAGAGGCAGAATACTCTTTGACATAAACCACAGCAATATTTTTTTTAAATCTGTTTCCTAAAGTAAAGGGGGGAAAAAGCAAAAATAAATAAATAGGACCTAATTAAACTTAAAAGCTTTTCACAACAAAGTCATTGAAAAATAAGACAACATACTAAACGGGAGAAAATATTTGCACCAATATGACCAATAAAGGATTACTACCTAACATATCTAAATAGTTCATACAATTCAACATCATAAAGCAAACAACCCAATTTAAAAATAGGCAGAAAAATTAAACAGACACTTTTCCAAAGAGGAAATGCAAATGACCAACAGGCAATGAGAAGGTGCTCAACATCACTAATAATCAGGGAAATGCAAATCAAAACCACAATGAGATATCACATTTTAACTGTCAGGATGGTATCATCAAAATGAACACAAATAACAAATGTTGGCACAGTTGTGGAGTAAAAGGAACCCTTGTACACTCTTGGTGGGAATGTAAATTGGTGCAGCCACTGTGGGAAAAAGTATGAAGTTTTCTCAAAACATTAAAAACAGAACTACCATTTGATCTAGAAATTCTAATCCTGTACATATATATTAAAAAATAAAATACTAAACTGAGAAGATACATGTACTCCAATGTCCCTAGGAGCATTATTCATAATTGTCAGTATGAAAGCAATCCAAGTGTTCATCAGTAGATGAATGGATAAAGAACATGTGTGTGTGTGTGTGTGTGTGTGTGTAGTCTATATAGCATATATAGTCTTCCCAGGTGGCACTAATGGTAAAGAACCCTCCTGCCAATGCGGGAGACATAAGAGACATAAATTCCAACTCTGGGTCAGGAAGATCCCCTGGAGGAGGGCAAGGCATCCTCTGTCCTCCTCTCATGGACAGAGGAGCCTGGCAGACAACAGTCCATAGGGTTGCCAAGAGTCAGACACAACTAAAGGGACTTAGATAACAATGGAATACTCTGCGTGTGTGTGTGTGTGTATAAAACCGAATAGTACTAAGCCCTAAAAAATATGGAACTTTGCCATTTGCAACAACATAGATGGACTTGGAGGATATTATGCTAAATGAAACAAGTCAGACAGAGAAAGGCAAATACTGTATGTTACCACTTATATGTGGAATCTGAAAAATACAACAAACTAATGAATATAACAAAAAAGAAGCAGACTCTTAGAGAACAAACCAGTGGTTACCAGTGGGGAGAGGGAAGAGGGAGGCAACACAGGCATTAGGGCATGGGAGGTACAAACTATTTCATATAAGGTAGACTACAGAGGAACAAGATGGCGGAGGAGCAGGTGGACGTGAAATACATTTCTCTCCATGGATGCATCAGGAATACACCTTCAGACACAGAAATGCATACAGAACACCAACTGAGAGCAGAAAGGAGTACCTGACCGGCGGAAAAGAATATGCAGACCCATGCAAAACTCGGTAGGATGAAGGAACTAGGGGGGAAAATGGGAGTGTCAGCAGCACTGGACCTGCCCTCGGCGGGTGGGGGAACTGAAGCAGGGGTCCGATCCCCACATTGGGGCAATTGTCTGCATCAGAGGAGAAACATTTAAGGCTGAGAGGGAAACAGCTGATCTGTGGCAGCCTAAATGGAATGAGAACCAGACAGTCCTTGCCGCAGCCATACGTACCCTAGATGGCGCAGCGGCTGGGAGCTGAAGTTGAGGGACTGCAGAGCAATCCCAGGGTGAGGGCTGCTGTTGAGTGTGGAGAGACAGATCAAGGGGATGTGAGGGAGGAGACTGTGGGGGGAAATGCCTGTGGAGGAAAGCGGGGCAGCCATGGAAGCAAGGCGATCCTGCTGAGTCACGCGTAGGGGGTGGAGCCAGCACCAGAGCCTCTCTCCCCACACGCCAGCATCGGCAGCTGAACAAGAGAGAGGCTGGCCCACCAGACACCTGACGCACTCCACTCCAGAGTAGGACCCCACCCAGGGGGCCCCTTTAAGTGCCTGATATGCCAATCTACAGAGTAGAGGTGACAATATACAGCCTTGACGCACTCCTTTTCCTATTTGGAACCAGTCTGTTGTTCCATGTCCAGTCCTAACTGTTGCTTCCTGACCTGCATACAGATTTCTCAAGAGGCAGGTTAGGTGGTCTGGTATTCCCATCTCTTTCAGAATTTTCCACAGTTTATTGTGATCCACACAGTCAAAGGCTTTGGCATAGTCGATAAAGCAGAAGTAGATGTTTTTCTGGAACTCTCTTGCTTTTTCCATGATCCAGCGGATGTTGGCAATTTGATCTCTGGTTCCTCTGCCTTTTCTAAAGCCAGCTTGAACATCAGGGAGTTCACGGTTCATGTATTGCTGAAGCCTCATAGGGCCATAACTCCTGTGGTGGAGGCAGTCTGTGTCCCTGCACACTTGGCATTACCAGGGCCCTCGCAAGCCAAACAGCCACGCTACCTTCACGCTCAACTCTCACTGGGGCAGAGCTGCCACAGGCCAAAAAAGTCTTGCGTCTATGCTTCGGTAGTGTCCGACTCTTTGTGACCCTGTGGACTGTGGCCTCCAGGCTTTTCTGTCAGGGACTGGGATTCTCCAGGCAAGAATACTGGAATGTATCGGCCAATACTGGTTGCTATACCCTTCTAGAACACTATATTTCCTGTTGCCCTAGCCACCAACTCCCCTGAGTACCTGGTGCTGCCAGAACCCCTGCGACCCAAGCAGCGGCACCACCTCCATATCTGGCCTTCACAGGGGCAAACCCAAGTCTTCCAGGGCAGCCTCAGGAGCAAACCTCAGTGGATGACCCACAGGCAGAGGTGGAAATAAAACCACAATTGAAACCCAGGGGCGGTGTGACTAAGGAAGATGACCCAAAACCCTCCCATCAGCTGTACAACTGCAGATTAAATCCACACGATCAACTAGGCAGACTCTGTGTCTGTGGAATATATGAAGACATTGAAGAGCTCCCACAAAAGAAAACACACTAGTTCTGATGCTGTGGACATTGGAGGCAAGAACACAGAGGAGGAGGAGGTGCAGATTAGAATCTGAGCTGCCCTCACAGCAGGTCCAGTGATCAGCACAGTGTTGGAGGCCATCCTCGGGAGGCGAGGTGGACTGTGACTCCCAGCGAGGGAAAGGACTCTGACAGCAGCGACTCAAGAAAAACATTTATTATCCTTATGTTTTGACTTGTTCTGTAGATTCTTTTGGATTTTTCTCCTTTTTTTTCTCCCCTCTGCAGTGGTCAGTTTTATTGGCACCATGATATTTAAGCTTTGGAGCTTTTTTATTTTTTTCTCTCTTTTTTTTTTTTTCTCAAATTTTTTATTGTTGTTATAAACCTCTGCTGCTGTATCGGGCTTTTGCAGTTGTGTGGAGTTTTGGGTTTTCTTTTCTCTTATTTTAACTTTTTAAACCTATTACATTTTCTACATTTATTCCTTTTTTGCTTTTCCTACTGTTCTTTTCCCCTTGCAGTTAATCTTTAATACATACAAATCTTCTTTTCCTACTTCTATTTAACTTTGCATATCTATTCTTTCTTTTCTTTCTTTCCTTTCCCCTCAAAATATTTGTTAGTTTTGTTTTCATCACTTTATTCCCCACTTGGCATCTTACTTTAGTTTTGTTTTCCAGTTTATGCTTTAGTTAGTTTTGTTCCTGATTGGTAAATATAATTTTTGATTTATTTTGTTCTCTGGGTCAATCTATTATACTTTATTTTTGTTGGACTGTTTTGACTTTGCTCATGGGTGTACATGTTTATGTGTATATTCCATTATTTTAATAATTTGCCTGGTTTTGTAACTGCCATTTGTCTGGGGTTCATGGTTGTTTTCTCATTTTTGGATATTTGTTTTAATTTCACTTAACGCCAAAACACGGAGAAGGCAATGGCACCCCACTCCAGTACTCTTGCCTGGAAAATCCCATGGATGGAGGAGCCTGGTGGGCTGCAGTCCACGGGGTCGCTAAGAGTCGGACATAACTGAGCGACTTCACTTTCACTTTTCACTTTCATGCATTGGAGAAGGAAATGGCAACCCACTCCAGTGTTCTTGCCTGGAGAATCCCAGGGACGGGTGAGCCTGGTGGGCTGCCGTCTATGGGGTCACACAGAGTCGGACACGACTGAAGCGACTTAGCAGCAGCAGCAGCAATGCCATAAGAAACTACTTGTGGTATCTTAGTTCCTGATCAGAGATCAAGCCCTGAGCCTTTGGAGTGGGAACACTGACTCCAAGACCCTAGACTACCAGAGAACTAACCCTGCTGCCGCTGCTAAGTC
>SJYT01056351.1:23997-69453 GCA_006410635.1 Cephalophus harveyi
CCAGGCTCCTCCGTCCATGGGATTTTCCAGGGAACTAACCCTGAGTGAGTGAAGTCGCTCAGTCGTGTCCGACTCTTTGCGACCCCATGGACTGTAGCCCACCAGGCTCCTCCATCCATGGAATTTTCCAGGCAAGAGTACTGGAGTGGGTTGCCAATAGTGAGAACTCACACAAAGGAAACCACTGTAATACAAGACTCAGCATCACCCAACCACCAATAGCACCCTGAGCAAGACACCTCATCTAAATAACAAACAAAACAAAAATACAAATCCAATCATCAGCAGACAGGACTACCACCTCACTCAGCTTTGCCCATCACAGGGAAAACAAAGAAACAAATAAAAATTCAGCACAAATTTAACCTTATAAGAAGCTTACACTGGACCAAATATAGAGGGCAGAGACCAAAAGGAAGAAAGAATTCAACCTTGAAGCCTGGGAAAAGGAGACCTCAAACACAGTAAGCCAAAAAAATAATAATGAAAAGGCAGAGAAATATTGAACAAATGAAGGAACAAATTGGAAACACAGAAGTCCAAATAAATGAAGAGGAAATAGGCAAACCAGCCGAAAAGGAATTCAGAATAATGATAGTAAAGATGATCAAAAATCTTGAAGGCAAATGGAGAAAGTGCAAGAATCAATTAACAGAGACTTAGAAGAATTAAAGAATAAACATTCAGAGACAAACAACAGATTTACTGAAATTAAAAATACTGTAGAAGGAATCAATAGCAGAATATCTGAAGCAGAAGAACGAATCAGTGAGCTGGAAGATAAAATGGTGGAAATAACTTCTGAAGAACAGAATAAAAAGAATGAAAAGAACTGAGAATAGACTCAGAGACCTTTGGGATGATATCAAATGAACCAACACTCAAATAAAAGGGGTCCTAGAAGAAGAAGGGGGAAAGAAAGGTTATGAGAAAATTTTTGAAGAGTTGAAAATATCCCCAACATGGAAAAGGAAATAGTCAATCAAGTCCAAGAGGCAGAGTCTGGTACAGGATAAACCCAAGGAGAAACACACCAAGACACACACTAATTAAAAATGACTAAACACAAAGAGAGAATATTAAAAGCAGCAAGGGAGAAGTAACCAATAATATACAAGGGAAACCCCATAAACTTAACAGCTGATCTTTCAGCAGAAACTCTGCAGGCCAGAAGGGAATGGCAGGATATATTTAAAGTACTGAAAGGGAAAAAATCTATGAACAAGATTACTGTTCCTGGCAAGGATCTCATTCAAAATTGATGGAGAAATCAAAAGCTTTGCAGACAAGCAAAAGTGAAGAGAATTCAGTACCACCAAACCAGCTTTAAAACAAGAGTTAAATGGTCTTATATAGTCAAGAAATACAATAGAAAAAAAAAGATTTACAAAATCAACACCAAACAATTAAGAAAATGGCAATAGGAACATATATATCAATAATTACTTTAAATGTAAATGGATTAAATGCTCCAACCAAAAGACACAGACTGGCTGAATGGATACAAAAACAAGACCCATATATATGCTGTTTACAAGAAAGCCACTTCAGACCTCAAGACACATATTGACGGAAAGTGAGAGGATGGAAAAATATACTCCATGCAAATGGGGAACAAAAGAAAGCTGGAGAAGCTATCCTCACATCAGACAAAACAGACCTTAAAATAAAGAATATTACAAGAGATAAGGAAGGACACTGCATAATGTCCAAGAGATCAATCCAAGTGGAAGACATAACAATTGTAAATATCTATGCAGCCAACATAGGAGCACCTCAATACAGAAGACAAACACTAACAGACATAAAAGGATAAATTGACAGTAACACAATAAGAGTAGGAGACTTTAGCACCCCACTCACACCAACGGACAGATCATCAAAACAGAAAATGAATAAGGAAACACAAGTCTTAAATGATACATTAGATTAGATGGGTCTCGTTGATATCTTCAGGACATTCCATCCAAACGCATAAGAATACAACTTCTTCTCAAGTACACATGGAACATTCTCCAGGATAGACAACATCTTGGGTCACAAATTAAACCTCAATAAATTTAAGAAAACTGAAATCATATCAAGTATCTTCTCCACCCACAACACTATGAGACTAGATATCAATTACAAGAAAAAATTGTAAGAAACACAAACACACAGAGATTAAACAACATGTTTCTAAATGACCAACATATTACTGAAGAAATCAAAAGGGAAATCAAAAAATTTCTAGAAAAAAATGACAAAACACACAACTCAAAACCTATGGGATGCAGCAAAAGCAGTTCTAAGAGGGAAGTTTATAGCAATACAATCCTATCTCGTAAAACAAGAAAAACATTGAATAGCCTAACTTTACCTAAAACAACTGGAAAAAGAAAAACAAAATAAACCCAAAATTAGTAGAAGGAAAGAAATCATAAAGTTCAGAGCAGAAATAAGTGAAAAAGAAATGAAAGAAACAATAGTAAAGATTAATAAAACTGGTTCTTTTGAGAAGATAAACAAAATTGACGAACTTTTAGCCAGACTCATCAAGAAAAAAAGAGAGAAGAATCAAATGAACAAAATTAGAAATGAAAAAGGAGAGTTTATAACAGACAATGCAGAAATACAAAGGATTATAAGAGACTATTATGAACAATGATATTAAAATGGATAACCTGGAGGAAATGGACAGATTCTTAGAAAAGTTCAACCTTCCAAGACTGAACCAGGAAGAAATACAAATTATGAACAACCCAATTACAGGAACTGAAATTGAAGCTATGATCAAAAATATCCCCCAAAACAAAAGCCCAGGGCAAGATGGCTTCCCAGGAGAATTCTATCAAACATTTAGAGAGGAGCTAATGCCTATACTTCTAAAACTCTTTCCAAACAATGCAAAGGAAGGAACACTTCCAAACTCACTCTATGAGGGCACCATCACCCTGATAGCAAAACCAAAGAAAGACAGCATGAAAATAGAAAACTACAGGCCAATAACACTGATGAACACAAATGAAAAAATCCTCAGCAAACTTTTGGCAAACAGAATTCAGCAACACATCAAAAAGCTCATACACCATGATGAAGTTGGGTTTATTCCAGGAATGCAAGGATTCTTCAATATATGCAGATCAACCAATGTGATACACAATATTAACAAATTGAAAGATTAAAAACCAGATGTAAATCTCTATAGATGCCGAAAAAGCCTCTGACAAAATTCAGCACCCATTTATGATTAAAACTCTTCAAAAAATGGGCACAAAAGGAATCTACCTCAACATAGTAAAGGCCATATATGATAAGCCTACAGCAATGGTGGGAGAAACTGAAAGCATTCCCCGTAAGATCAGGAACAAGACAAGGGTGTCCACTTTCACCACTATTATTTAACATAGTTCTGGAAGTCCTAACTAAAGCAGTCAGAGAAGAAAAAGAAATAGAAGGAATCCAGATTAGAAAAGAAGTAAAGCTCTCACTGTTTGCAGATGACATGATACTATACATAGAAAACCCTACAGAATCAGAAAATTACTAGAGCTAATCAGTGAATTTAGCAAAGTCGCAGGAAACAAAATCAATACACAGAAATCACTTGCATTTCTATATACTAACAATGAAATATCACAAAGAGAAATTAAGGAATCAATCCCATTCACCATTACCACAAAAATATTAAATATCGAGGAATAAACTTACCTAAGGAGACAAAAGAATTGTACACAGAAAATTATAAGACACTGATGAAAGAAATCAAAGATGACATAAACAATGGAGAGATAGTCCATGTCCCTGGGTAGGAAGAATCAATATTGTGAAAATGACTGTACCACCAAACACAATCTACAGATTCAATGCAATCCCTATCAAATTACCAATGGCATTTTTCACAGAACTAGAACAAAAAATTTCACGATTCATATGGAAACACAAAAGACCTCAAATAGTCAAAGCAGTCTTGAGAAAGAAGAAAGGCCCTGGAGGAATCAACCTTCCTGACTTCAGATTAGACTACAAAGCTACAGTCATCAGGACAGTATGGCACTGGCACAAAAACGGAAATATAGACCAATAGAACAAGATTGAAACCCAGAAATGAACCCATGCACGTATGGGTATTATGGGCACTTATTTTTGACAAAGGAGGCAAGAATATACATTGGGGCAAAGACAGCCTCTTCAATAAATAGTGCTGGGAAAACTGGACAGCTACATGTAAAAGAATGAAATTAGAACACTTCCTAACACCATACACAATGATCAACTAAAAATGGATTAAAGACTTAAATGCAAGACCAGAAACTATAAAACTCTTAGAGGAAAACATAGGCAGAACACTTAGTGACATAAATCAAAGCTAGATCCTCTATGACCCACTTTACAGAGTAAAAGATATAAAACAAAAGTAAACAAATGGGACCTATTGAACTTAAAGGCTTTTGCACAGCAAAGGAAATTATAATCAAGCTGAAAAGACAACCCTTGGAATGGGAGAAAATAATGGCAAATGAAACAACTGACAAACGATTAATTTCCAAAATATACAAGCAGCTCATACAACTCAATACCAGGAAAGCAAACAACCCAATAAAAAGTAGGGAAAAGACCAAAACAGACATTACTCCAAAGAAGACATACAGATGGCTAATAAACACATAAAAAGATGCTCAACATTGCTCATTATTATTGTCTTCCCTGGCGGTTCAGTGGTTAAAGTGTCTGCCTGCAAGGCGGGAGACCTGGGTTCAGTCCCTGGGTGGGGAAGATCCCCTGGAGAAGCAAATGGCAACCCACTGCAGTATTCTTGCCTGGAGAATCCCTTGGACAGAGGAGCCTGGTGGGCTACAGTCCACAGGGTCGCAAATCAAAATCACAATGAGATATAACCTCCCACCAGTCAGAATGGCCATCATAAAAAAGTCTACAAACGATAAATCCTGCAGTGAGTGTGGAGAAAAGGGAACGCTCTTGCACTGTTGGTGGGACTGTAAATTGATACAGCCACTATGGAAGATGGTATGGAGATTCCTTAAAAAACTAGGAATAAAACCACCATATGACCCAGCAATCCCACCCCTAGGCATACCTTGAGGAAACCAGGGTAGAAAAATACACATGTATCCCATTGTTCATTCCGGCACTATTTACAATAGCTAGAATATGGAAGCAACTTAGACACCCATCAACAGATGAATGGATAAAGAAGTTGTGGTACATATACACAATGGAATATTACTCAACCATAAAAAGGAACGCATCTGAGTCAGTTCTGATGAGGTGGATGAAATTAGAACCTATTATACAGAGTGAAGTGAGTCAGAAAGAGAAAGATAAATATTGTATTCTAATGCACATATATGGAATCTAGAAAAATTGTTCTGAAGAATTTATTTACATGGTAGCATGGAGAAACAGACATAGAGAATAGATTTATGCACATGGGGAGAGGGGAGGATAGGGTGAGATGTATGGAAAGAGTCACATGGAAACTTACATTACCATATGTAAAATAGATAGCTGATGGGAATTTGCTGTATAGATCAGGAAACTCAAACAGATGTTCTGAAGAATTTATTTACATGGTAGCATGGAGAAACAGACATAGAGAATAGATTTATGCACATGGGGAGAGGGGAGGATAGGGTGAGATGTATGGAAAGAGTCACATGGAAACTTACATTACCATATGTAAAATAGATAGCTGATGGGAATTTGCTGTATAGATCAGGAAACTCAAACAGGTGCTCTGTTCAACCTAGAATGGTGGGATGGGGAGAGAAATGGGAGGGAGGTTCAAAAGGGAGGGGATATATGTATACCTATGGCTGATTCATGTTGAGGTTTGATAGAAAACAACAAAATTAAAAGGTCCATCTAGTCAAGGCTATGGTTTTTCCAGTACTCATGTATGGATGTGAGAGTTGGACTATAAAGAAAGCTGAGTACTGACTAATTGATGCTTTTGAACCGTGGTGTTGGAGAAAACTCTTGAGAGTCCCTTGGACTGCATGGAGATTCAACCAGTCCATCCTAAAGGAGACCAGTCCTGGGTGTTCATTGGAAGGACTGGTGTTAAAGCTGAAACTCCAAAACTTTGGTCACCTGATGTGAAGAGCTGACTCATTNATTGATGCTTTTGAACCGTGGTGTTGGAGAAAACTCTTGAGAGTCCCTTGGACTGCATGGAGATTCAACCAGTCCATCCTAAAGGAGACCAGTCCTGGGTGTTCATTGGAAGGACTGGTGTTAAAGCTGAAACTCCAAAACTTTGGTCACCTGATGTGAAGAGCTGACTCATTTGAAAAGACCCTGATGCTGGGAAAGATTGAAGGCAGGAGGAGAAGGGGATGTCAGAGGACAATACAGTTGGAGGGGCATCACTGACTCAATGGACATGATTTTGAGTAAACATCGGGAGTTTGTCCAAGGACAGGGAGGCATGGCATGCTGCGGTCCATGGAGTCGCAAAGAGTTGGACACGACTGAGTGACTGAACTGAACTTAAAAGAATAATATCAACTATGGTGCTGTATTTTATAACATGGGGAATATAGCCAATATTTTCATAACTGCAAATGGGAATAACCTTTAAAAATACAGTACAAATAAAATTTTTATTTAAAAAAGAATCTTTGTTTGTTAGGTGAAAACTGGCATAATAATTAAGTTTTGCTTTTCTAATTTTATAAACTCATGTCAATTGTTCTCTAGAAGGAGGAAGGTATTTCCGAAAAGAAATTACACATCCAGGTAGCTTTTTATGTTGAGAATGATTTTCTAATATTTATCTTTGGTTACAATTTCAAATTCTACATTTTCATTGCTAGTACAAACAAAAGTGAATGATTTTTGTATATTAACCTGGTATCCTGCCCCCTTGCTGTAATTGCTCATTTGTTCCCAGAGTTATTTTGTCATTTCTTTTGGATTTTTAACATAGGTGATCATATCATGTGTGAATAAAGACAATTTCATATCTTTCCTATCAATCTTGCCTTGTCTTATTGCATTAACTAGAGGTGAACCTATTTTAATGTAATCAAATAACACAGTTTTTCCTTATAATACCCACATATATAATGAAGGAAAGGAAAAAATGTGGGAATGAAATAAATTGAAGTTTAATAGAATATAGCAATATAACACATCTGAAAAAAAAAACTGTATGCATCTAGCATATGTGTATGTTTACTGATGTATTTAGCTAACACCAGATTTGAAGAAAAGAAATTATTTCAGGTCACATCTCTGACCGTTGCGAGGTTACTGAGTCCAGCAACAGGTTTCTCAACTGTGCAGATGAGAGACATCCATAGTTAGCTCATTCTGAAAGGATAAAGCTTAAAGAAGAATACCAATGAGACTTCCAACCAAATGTATTCACTTAAAATGGGAAAAAAATCATAAGCAATCAGTTAATTGATCAGCTGTACCCAGCACCCATCCCCCAATATAAGAGAGCTGAAAATAAGTGTAAGAAGTTCCTTGGAGATTGTAGAACTTGAGAAAAAAAGAGTTTTGAATGGTCTATATAGTCTGTCACCTGCCCAGAAATGGATGGAATGAGACACAGTCTTTAATAGGATCTGAACAGGTTCTTTTGACTTAATTACCATGACGGAGGAAACTAACAATTTCCTTCCTCTTCTCATCATTATTATGACTTGGAGTAGTTTCTATCTGTGAATACTTGGCATACTGATGAGCTCCTTTTTGCATTTTTAAAGGCCTCCAAGTCAAATGTAAGATTCAGATTCTTCTCAACCTAAATGAATTGACTTGATAGTTTTGTAGTTTAGTTCGGGGGGCGGTGGTTCCTGCACATCAAGCACCATGTTAAGCAAAATTTCCCCCTAAAGGGCAGCTTTGTGGGGCTGATGGATAGAATATACAGGTGTGTAAAAATTGCAAAACTAATTGACAGAAGACAAATGCTTCACTGCTCTGCCCTGGAGCCAAAGAATAGCAGGTAACTTATCTCTGCTGTTTCGCTGTTCCCCTTTTCAATATTTTCTTTGCCAATAGTGAAATCTCGTTATTCCCTATGCATTTATAGTTTGGTATTTTAAAATTTTCTCTTATTCATTTCCAAAACCTCTTAAAATTTGTCACTTTTATTTCAACCTGTTACAAATACTGGCTCATGGTTGCAGCTTTATATAAAGTAGTAACTGATTTTCAACACAGGTGAAGACAGTAAGTACATAAACATCAGTCCTAAGTAGAAATATTCCTTTACTGACAGCCAAGAGCACACATGCATTATCAGGCCTGACCATAATCAGGTGAAGAATGAAGGTTAAAACTTCGTTTTCAGTATATCTTCCCAATTAATCAGCAGCAGCACTTATTATAGCAGGCATTAATTTTAGCAATTCCAGAAGAGAAACACAATTCCTACTTTCAAGAAGGAAATGGCAACTTACTCCAGTAATCTTGCCTGCAAAATTCCAAGGGCGGAGGAGCCTGGTGGGCTACAGTCCATGGTGTTACAAAGAGTTGGACATGACTGAGTGACTAAACAACAACAAAACCTTCAAGATGGTTATTAATTCTTTGAAAAGAAAATATTCACACATGAAAAAGTGAACAACATGAAAGTTAGTCTGTTTAAAAAACAGAATAGATGTCTGCAGGTATTATGCATGAATATGAAACAGACAATAAATGTTATGGAATTCAGATGAATTCAGGGAGCCAACTCAGAGAATGTTTCCTTGCTCGTCAGACTTGAAAGATAGGTGGGACTCACAAAAAACAGAGGACAAGGGTGGATGTCTGGATGGGTGAAGATTGAGTAAATGGTGTGAACAGCTATGTTGGCAAAAAGCATGCTGTATTAAAAGAGTGACTTTATCAGTCTGAATAGATACGGCAGTCAAAGATAGAACGCTCTCTTTCATGTCTTACAGAGCATCTGAACGCTTCTTTTGTGTTCTTGGGGGCTGTTTCAACAACTTTACAACAAAGCATATCCTATTGCTCGAAGTTTTGCTGTAGAGGTTTGCTCTTCAGCTCATCTGAGACCTCTGAGACAGAAGCTGCATTCTTTCTTTACTACCATGAGCACCTAGTAAACACCTGGTACACGGAAGTCATTTACTAGAATTTAGGTGAATGAAAGAAAGCACAATAAATACCGAGAAATGTTTCTTTTAGTGAAGATCATCGTGCATGCGTGCATTCTCAGTTGCGTCTGACTCTTTGCAAGCCTATGGACCATAGCCTGCCAGGCTCCTCTGTCCATGGAATTTTCCAGCGAAGATCATTTTCCATTAATTACTGGAGTTTTAATTCTCAGTAAGAAAGGCATACGATATTCTAAGGGTTTCCAGTTTCCAATGAAATTTTATCTAGCTTTCCACTAAAAATAGGATCAACTGAAGAACGTATTTGAAAGTGTTGACTTAGACCCCACTAAACAGGTTTATTTTTATGTATTCATTCACAAATATTTATTGAGTACCTACTATTTACAGGTCACTGTTCTACATGAAAAAAAAAAGGAGCTAAAAATAAAAACCAGATTAAAAAAAAACAAAAAACAAAAAACCCTGACTTTAAGGAGCTTATATTCTAGTAAAGAGAAACAAAAAATTTAAAGTTCCAACAGGGAGGTGGGAGGGGAATTCGGGATTGGGAGCTAATATACACCCACGGTGGATTCATGTCAATGTATGGCAAAACCAATACGGTATTGTAAAGTAAAATAAAGTAAAAATTAAAAAAATTTTTTTAAAAATAAATAAATAAATAAATAAAGTTCCAACAGGTATAGTAGTTTACAAAAGGACCCTGAATTGCTCATCTCTTGCAATATCCACATTCTCTTGGTATGTATTTTTTAAATTTTATTTATTTTATAATGGGTCCTTGCTGTTTATCTGTTTTAAATATAGCAGTGTGTATGTGTCAGTTCCAAACTACCAATCTATCCCTCTCTCAACCCTGCCCTCACCAACCATAAATTCATTCTCTAAGTCTGTGGGTCTGTTTCTGTTTTGTAAATAAGTTCATTTGTATCATTTTTTTAGATTCCCCAGTGATATGATATGATATTTGTCTTTCTCTGTCTGACTTACTTCACTTAGTTTAAGGCTTCGCAGCACTGAGTTCCTGCCTGCTCTGAGCTTGTGTCTAGCCAGGTGACCTGCTTTGGCCAATAGGGCATTAGCAAACTGATGCAAGCTCATAGAAAGGCTTGCTGGCTCTTGCGTCTCTCTGTCCGGAGACTAGTCCTCTGCTAGCTGAGGAGTCAAGGCTGAGAGGCACATGCAACAGAGGCAAGATGCTCCCCTCATCTCACTGAGGCCCCCTAGAATACCTAGCATCCTGGAGACCCACAGACAGTGACTGTGCCTAACCCAGTGACAGGCCTGGTGACTGCCTAACCCATTTCAACAGAGTTGCCAGAGAGTGACAGAGAGACATGGGAGATGAAGATAGGAAAGTAAAGGAAAGAGGTCAGACCCAATTTTGCAGAGCTCTAAAGCATAGCGTCGCAAAGAGTCAGCCATGACTGGACTGGGCACACACACAAGCGCAGGGGTTCTCAAAGCCTTAACATGCTAATAAGCCTTATGAGTTTCCAAACAGGAGACTAAGAATTCTGCAATTCCTCAAATGTATCTGGTAACCCAACACATTTTCTTTTTTTCTCACAGAGCATCTCAAAGCTCTGCCAAATTCGTCAGTGGGTGGTGTTCATCTTTAGGTCCCAGGCTAGGCTGAGATGGAACGGTTGGAGACATGCTGAAACTAGCACCCTGACAACATTCCAGAAGATCCAAACACTTAGGCAGAGTCAGCTCCAAACCGTGCCTCTCCCGGCTATGTAATTTGACATGCAGCAGATATACTGGCTTTTTCATTAGAGAAGTTTCATATGTAGCATATTACATCATCACATAAAGGTTCCAAATGAAATAAAGTTCTACCAAGAAAAAAATCAGATGGCATGTTAAAATACACAGAAGTTATAAATCACTAAGCCTTATAAGCTTTCCATTAATTAAAAAAAAAAAAGGTTAGGTTCTCCAGATGTTCCTAATCCACAACACTTGGATGAAAACCCAATACCTTAACCTGTCTCAGCAAAGAACATCTTATTTCTACATAAAAGAAATGGAATTGCTGTGATAATTTTAAAGATGGATTAACATTCAAGTGACTTACATATAAATGCACATGACTGTTGATTTGTTACAGGAAGTACTGTCTCAACCCAAGACTGTGATGCCAGGGAGGTTTTGCTCTCTGCTGCATTTAAGACCATGTATGTAAACACAGGACAAGAATTTTCATTCATACTGTATTATTTGATCCCAAACTCTGCTCTTTCCCTAACTTGTTTGTTATACCTTTTCACTCCAACTCCTTCCAATTACAGCTACTTTTTCTGAGAATACAAATATTAAAGGTGAGAATGTATAAGATCTCCACCCAAACAGTATCCCTTGTGTATACTATATTTAAATTGAAAAACTCTTGGCCATTACAAAACTATTTGATCAGTTATATTTTCCATATTTTCCCTCTGTCATATTGTATATGAAAGAATATATGCAGAAATAATATAAATTAAGCACTTTAAGGAAATGGATTCTCAAAACAACATATACACACTTTTTAAAATTGTTGTTTAATGGCAAACTTCCTTTCTGTAGACTGAGAAGAGGCATCTTCTTTCTTTGCTCCCCTGAAAGGTCCATATTCCCTCTCTCTCTGACTGATCACACTGTCAGTTCCTTTTCTGTAGGCCAGAAGGGAGACTCCCCCCGGCCCCCACCACTTCTGTTTCATGTTGCTAATGGCAGGGGAGACATCAAACACATGGAATTGCCAGAAAACACATACAGGAGAACCCAAAGCAAGTTCCTAAGAGTCTCCTGCTGTAGAAACTCGGTTTCCTTCTCACCACAGGATATACTTCCTGCTAAGATGGAGTCCTCCCAGTGAATCACATATGAGCATGGCACTATATCCTTCAAGGGGATAGAAAAGAAATATCTACTCAGTCAAGAAACATGCATTTATTACTCACCTGAGAAGCCATGTATTGGGTATTTTGGAGACATCCACTGTATAACACCAATCCTGGCCACAAGGCAAATTCCCTATAGTTGGGGGAATAAGTTAGCATTTTCTCTGTAAAAAAAAAAATATTAACTGTTCAAAATATATTGACTTATTCAGAGAATAACATTACAGAGTTCAGTAGAAGAGATACTATTTGGGATGAGTCAGGTCATCAGGAAGGAGAAACTTTTATTTCAGTCATGCAAGATAAGCCTCAATTCAGTTAGGTAGGTAGAGAAATACAGAGATGGACACAAGCAAGGCTTTTGGTGGGAACATATATTTCCTCCAGGGGGAAAAAACAAGCAAAAAAACTTCATTAAGTGTATCAGGTAATATTCCAGGCGGAGAGATAGTAACACCAGGCAAGGCTGGTTCCCTTGACTCTTACATGCTAGAGCAAAAGGTAAAGGAGCAAGTGACGAGTGGTAAGCACCATCACACCAAACCCTGGCAAACACTGCGGAGAAAACAAAGCCAGAGGAGGGCCCTGGGAGGGATGACAGCTTCCACCGAGATGGCCAGGGAAGGCGTTCTGAGGTGTCCTTGGACCTGGGCCATGATGGGGGTTAGGGGGTAGGATTTCCTAAACTCTAGGTCAGAGAACTCTGGGAAATACCAAAGAGTAACTGAGGAAAACAAAAACAATCCCTTTTCAGAGAGATTCTTTTTGAAGCTTCATAATACACATGGGAACACTGAAGACATCTGAAAGTCCTTGAGGAAAAAGAACCTATTAATATTTGGCCCAGTGCTTCCCCAGGACACTACAGAAAGCAGTGATCCTTTCTTTCTTGGTGGTGGTGTCTGCATTGCAGGGGTTGAGAGAGCAGAGGGTGGTTCTAATACAATAACAGTTTTAGTATTGGCTCTCAAAACACTGCTTAATGCTAAACTAAGAAGTCTGCAGACTCTGGTAGAATAAAACCTGAATAGGATTCCCTGGAGTTATGCCATATGGAGACCTGTTTGGAATTTGATTTATAATAAATAGGAAGGCCTTCTAACTTTTGAACAGAGAATTGATAAGCTAAAAGTGTGTGTTTTGATGCTGTCATCCCGATACTGATAATGCTGAGTGAGTTTAATAACAAGGTAGATTAGCTAGGAAACATTTTTCTAGCCTAAGTGAGAATGCTTGAACCAAGATTTAAAGTGGATGAAGGGGAAGGGAGAGAGATGAAACATTAGGAGAGAAGACATGGCCAAACAAGTAGACATCTCTCTAGAACTTGGGAGAGACAAGACACTCAGTAGTGAGTTGGAAGCAGTGGGTTGGTACTGTGATGGTGGATCAAACACAACAAAATCAAATTGATTAACATTTCACAAGCAAACAAAGGATATGCAAAGACAGAAGGATGAAATGGCAATAAGGAAGGAAACAAGGATGAGGTTATGATATGAACAACCTACAGTGAATGTTTAGGAGTTTACTATGCATTTTATCGGCAAACTACTAGCAATTTCTCAGCAAGAATGATTTGAAGTATGTTTTAGTTAAGTTCCACTGAGTACAATGTGTAGGATTCCCTGGAGAAGAGAGAGTGAAGATAGAGCCACTCAAGGTCAATTTCAAAAGTCCAGGTGAAAGATAAGCAGTTGCCTAGGAGAGAATGGAGCCTGCGGATGGGGACAAGGAAAGAGATGCTGAAGGCATCTCACAGGTAGAACACGGGAACCGGCGGAGACCAAGTGTGAGTGAAGCATCACTGATGGGGATGGACGAGATGATGGCATTTTCATCACAACTGAGAAGGTGAGTCAGCCAATTGAAGTCAAAGTGGAGGCAGCAGGTACCTGGGAGCAGATCCTCCATCCCATCTGGAATGTGCTGAATTTGATGATCCAGTGGGCCGACCAGGAAGAGATATTCTGCAACCCAATCTGAAGATGAAGGAGTTCAGCCTACAGACAGGGATTGTAGGGAGGATCCATTCAGCAGGAAGAGCAGGTGACAAGACTCTGTCCTGACTCCACCACCTCCTCTCCTGATGACTCTGGATGTTACTCCTCCTTCCTTTGACTCAATTTTCTCCTCTATAAAATGGGAATGATAATAATACCAACTTTACAACACTGTCATAAGGGTTAAATAAGTCAGTATATGTGAGTTGCCTAAAACGGTATCTAGCACACAGTGTGACCACAGTAGTGCTATTATTTTATTGTGGTTATTGTTATTTTATTGTGTTATTAACAACACAGTTGAGGAACTTTTAAAGCAATGAACTAGAGCAATAACCTTTAAAATAACTTTCTGCTCTCAGTGTCCAGTTATACAAACTTTCTTTACCTTCATGAGAATGAGTAAATAATGCTATTGCTATGCAGTTGATATTGTGATTTTCAAATTCAGGCTCAGAAAAATAGCCTCATGAAAGCATAATACACTATATCATTCACTGCCCTGTGTACAAAGCTATTATTTTCTTTGTACTATTTGATTAATTAGACCCTTATAGTAACATAGAGACTAGACCTACATTTTGAAGGGATTTTAAAGACAATTCAAGACTTTGTAAGATTGGGATAGAGTTGGAGGTTCAGGGGAAGGAGTTGAGAAAGTGTGACTTTATTCCTGAAGATTCTATATCAACTGTTTAGAGTATTGATGACCTTCATCAGACACCTCAGGTACCTTAGGGTTAGGCTGAGGGAAATTTTAAAGAAATAATTTCTCCAAAAATGTATGACCATGAGAATATTAATTGTTTTCAATAGAAAAGTCTATTTATTTGACATTAGAATATCACTCTTACTGTTACAATAAAACTGCAAAGATTATAAATACAGTTTGATGAACCTGGCTGTGAACCACTTCCTTAAAAATGCATGCCTGTTAATCTGTCTCTCAAAGCAGCCCTTCACAAAGGAAAGGATTATCTCAAGAGTACATACTGTTGTGTTGTGCAGTGAGGACACTTCATTGGTTCAACCAATGATGGTTTTTGGGAAGCAGTTAATATCCTGAAGAGGCATGCTGGGATAAGAACAGCACGATTTCTCTTCACAAGGGTAAAACAGTTCATTCATTTGTCTTAAATACAAAGACCTCAAAAATAAAATTGCAAGGCATGCTTTCAGGTGACTTTTTAGGTCTGAAAAATATTTAAAATATGCATTTAAAAATGAAGATTCAGTTATCTTATTGGACTTATGTAATAGTCACCAGTGAAGAATTTGCTTGCCAACACAGGAGGCTCAAGAGATGCGAGTTTGATCCCTGGGTCGGGAAGATCTTCTGGAGGAGGGCATGGCAACCCACTGCAGTATTCTTGCCTGAAAAATTCCACGGACAGAGAGCCTGGTGGGCTACAGCCCATAAGGACACAAACAGTCAGACATGAGTGAGCAACTGAGCACAGCACACAATAATGTTTAAACTTCTGATGAAACATCTAGGTTGCTTCCATGTCCTGGCTAGGGTTCAGGAGTGGGAACTTATGTACACCCGTGGCGGATTCATGATGATGTATGGCAAAACCAATACAGTATTATAAAGTAAAAAAAATAAAAAAATTCCGATGAAACATAACTGTTCTTATGTATAAGCATATATAGATCAGATTTATGTCCTTAAAGGTTAGAGTCAGAGATAACACAGGAGAATTTTCTAATATTTCAGTTTAGTTATCAAAAGTATGTAGACAGTACCTTTTTTAGCAACTGCAACCAATGTAAATATACAGAGATTTAGGCAAAGGATATTTTCCATTGTTGATCACAAGTTTCTTTTCCAAAGATTTTCTTTTTTTCCTCTCGGATGGTACTGTGAATCCAAAGATATTTTCCTTGAAATTCATAGAGAGTGTAAGGTTGGTTTGGTGTTTAATGTTGAAACCTCTGAAACTATAAGGAAGTTGCCAAAGCATGGAATTTTCAATTACATTTTATATGAAATAACACACAGTTTATATTTAGCTTCAGATTAAAAAAAAAATCTCTCTACAAATTTAAATAGAAGATTCTTTCCAAAGAAGCCAAACAGGAAGCTGAAAAGACTCGAAGGAGGCGCTGCGTGCATGCTAAGTCACATAAGTTGTGTCCATTCTGTGCAACCCCATGGGCTGCAGCCCGTTAGGCTTCTCCGAATAAGGAATTCTCCAGGCAAGCATACTGGAGTGAGTTGCCATGCCCTCCTCCAAGGGATCTTCTCGACCTAGGAACCAAACTTGGGTCTCTTGTGTCTCCTTCATTGTAGGTGGGTTCTTTGCCACTAGCGCCGTCTGGGAAGCCCCAAGAAAGCTGTGGCCCTGGGCTGTTTAATTTGGTGGGAAGGGTAGTTCAGTTTGAAGGGGAAACCCTGGGCTTCCTGGCCCTTACCTCTAGTGAGTTCCGTAAGATTATTTCAATCTTCTTTCATGTCAGGTCACTAGAAGAGTTTCCCTTCCCTGCTCTGGCTCCCAAAGCTGGAGCAAATGGAAAGACAGCCTACTCTGTGTGTGACCGAGGGGCTGAAGCTGTGGTCCTCTCCCTGATGGCCGTGAGCGCAGGCGCTGGGTGTGTACACAGAGTGCTGCCAGCTTCCTACAATTTGTTATTTTGATCATAAAATTCTGAGACTGTTCATGTTTATTACATGCCTGACCCTAAAGCAGCTGAGAGAAACTGAGAGTAAACCTGACAAATGAATCATTTAATAGAACCAAGATAGACGTCTTGTCCCAAATTCTGACTTCGCAGCTTAACTAATAAATGAAACCCTTCTGAGCAATAGGAAGTGAAATCAATTTCCCAGAACCCCTGAGAAGGAAGTCTTGATTTAACAGTTTAAATCAAAAATTTAAAAATCAAGCAATTTGACTTAAAAATCTCAAACTAACTTGAAACCGTTTAGAATAATTGTTCACAAGCTAATAAGTGGGCAATGGATAACATGGGTGGGAAAGAGAAAATAAAAACAAAAAATTGGCTAAAAGTAAGAAAACAGCATACATATTTATATATATATATGACATATAAATTTTTTTCTTAATAGTTCACTCCCCACACATAAGCTTAAAAAAAAGAAATATTCCCTGTTTTTTCCCTTTGTATTTGCATTCTCCCAGCACCTAACAATAGTGCCTGGTATATAGCAGAATCTCAAAAAATAATTATTGAATCAAACAATATATCAATCAATAATTATAGCTAGATTTTATAAGGTTTATGGGGAAATGACACAAGCAATAGGATCAACACAGGTTTTTCAGGGAATAAGATTATAACACCAAATATGGGGGGGGTTGGGGGTGTAACACATCAAGTCTGGCAAATATTAAAAGCTTCCATTTGGCTCATTTCAAAGGCACTGTCCCTCTCAGTCCTGCATTAGAGCATTTGTATGATTGCTCTAATATTTTTATCACAGGTCTGTCTGCCCCATAAGACCATGATACTGCTTTCCTCCTGCTTAGTAGTGTCTGGCACAGAGTGTTTAATAAATGTTCCATGAATGAAGGAGCAAAAATCAGATAACCAGATAGCAAACAACGATTCTAGATGTGTTACTAATTTACATGCCAAGAATTCCTTCGGTTTTTAAATGGAAAAGAATGATAGGGTGATATTGCTCTCAAGGTTTTTCAGACTCTTGGGACGACTTGGATTTTTTATTCCACTCTTCAACAGTATTGAGCAAAGAATGCTTTTCGTCCTCTGAAATTCCACTGATGACCACATGATGGCGCTGGCACTGCACCATAAATACAGAAGCAGCTGAGCAACGCGGATTCCCTCCAGGGGCCTCCCTGTCTTTCTCCTGCCCCCACTTTTCTGCTGCGTTTCCCCTCAGGTCCTATTTCCATCCAGTCGCACTTGATACATATAATACTTGCCAAGAAGCTGTCACACCGGAACTGGATACTGCCCACCTGAAGCTGGTATGTTCTTTGTTCTCAGACAGGCCAAATTCTGTCTGTTCCTCCCATCTGCAAATTGCCTTAGAACACTTTGAAGGTTATTTAAAGCTGTGCATTCTTAGTTTGCAGTACAGGTCTTTTTATTTTGCATTTGACTGGCCCTTAAAAGTGACCTATTCCTTCCTAACAAAATAGCTAACATAGCAAATTATGTCCTGATAAATTATTAGAATCCTCTCAATTAAGGAGATTGAAATCTAAGGTTTTGCCAACATTTACAGAAGTGGACTCTGACAGATGTTTGTATATTCAAGGTATACTGGATAACTTAGAAAAGAAAAAGTAAATTACTTGATAATACAGCTTTTAAAAACAGAACAGGGATAAACATTTTCATAAAATTAAATGATTTTCTCTTTTTAAATTGAGGGAAATATCATATGTGGTGAAATGCTCCAAGATTTATGTTTCTTTATAACATATTTGTTGAGATATGAAAGTGGTGGAATTTGCTCAGTTGTCTCTCTTTGCGACCCCATGGACTAATACAGTCCATGGAATTCTCCAGGCCAGAATACTAGAGTGGGTTGCCTTTCCCTTCTCCAGGGTATCTTCCCAAACCAGGGATTGAACCCAGGTCTCCCAGGCAGATTTTTTACCAGCTGAGCCACAAGGGAAGTTGAGATGTAATTTACATTTAATAAAATGAATCTACTTAAGTACATAGCTCAGTGGGTTCTGATAAATGTTGTATCAAATGTTATACACTAACATAAACAACACCATGTGTCCACAATGGAGATACAGAACTTTCCCAGTACCTAAGATAGTTCCTTTAGGCCCTCTCAGGTCAACCGCCTACCATACTGGTCTGATTTTTATTTCTTGAAAATAATTTTGCTTGACCTTGACCTTCATATAAATGTACTTATATAAATACTCTTTTTATTTCTGGCTTCTTTTACTATCTTGTCTGGTTTGGTTTTTTGATGTTCAACCATGCTATAGACTTTATTCTTTTTTTATTGCTGAATAGTGTTTATTTTACACATTTGACATGTTTCCAGTTTTGGCTATAACAATTAAAGCCACTATCAATCAGTTCAGTTCAGTCGCTCAGTCGTGTCTGACTCTTTGCGACCCCATGAACTACTGCACGCCAGGCCTCCCTGTCCATCACCAACTCCTGGAGTTCACTCAGACTCACGCCCATCGAGTCACTGATGCCATCCAGCCATCTCATCCTCTGTCGTCCCCTTCTCCTCCTGCCCTCAATCTTTCCCAGCATCAGGGTCTTTTCCAATGAGTCGGCTCTTCGCATCAGGTGGCCAAAGTACTGGAGTTTCAGCTTCAACATCAGTCCTTCCAATGAATATTCAGGACTGATCTCTTTTAGGATGGACTGGTTGGATCTCCTTGCAGTCCAAGGGACTCTCAAGAGTCTTCTCCAACACCACAGTTCAAAAGCATCAATTCTTCGGCACTCAGCTTCCTTTATAGTCCAACTCTCACATCCATAACATGACCACTATCAATATTCTCATACAAATATTTTTGCACACAAATACTTTCATGTCTTTGTGATTAAACACTAAGATATGGAATTGCTGAGTCTTAAGATAGGTCTTCCCAGGTGGTGCAAGTGGTAAAGAACCCCCCTGCCAATACAGGAGACATAAGAGATTCAGATTTGATCCCTGGGTCGGGAAGATCCCCTCGAGAAGGGAATGGCAACCCACTCGGGCATTCTTGCCTGGAGAATCCCATGGACAGAGGAGCCTGGCAGGCTACAGTCCATGGGGTCGCAGAGTCAGACACAACTGAGGGACTAACACTTCGCTTCGAGGTAGATATATATGTGTGTAAGGTTATCGCTTAAGTTTCTAAGGTGGTTGTATTCCTCTACTATGAGTGCCATGACAAAGTGCCACACACTGGGTAGATGGAAACAGCAGAAATGCATTGTCTCAGAGTTCAGGAATCCAGAAGTCCTGAATCAGGCAGTGTGACATCAACGTGCTACCACAGACAAACTCCCTCCAAAGGTTCTGGGGAAGAACCTTTACTTGCTCCTTCTAGCTTCTGGTGGGTGCTGGCGATTCCTGGCACTCCTTGCCTTGTGTCAGCACGACTCCAGTCTCTACCTAGTCTTGACACGACCTTCTTCCCCGTATGTCCCCTCTGTTTCTGTGATTCAATTTCCCACTTCTTACAAAAACACCAGTTGCTAAATTTAGGATCCATCCTAATCCACGTTGGGGACTCCAGTTGCTCTGCATCCATATCAGTCCTGGGCATGGCCAGTGTTTAAAGTTTTGGTCATTCTAGTGTATGCATAGCAGTATCTTATTTTGGTTTTATTTTGTAGTTCCTTGATGACTCCTGATGTTGAGCATCATTTCACATACTTACTGGTCAGTTAGGGATCTTCCTTGGTAAAGTTCTTTAAGATATTTCCCAATTTAAAAGTTAGGTCATCCTTTTTTTTTTTTTTCTGATTTGTAGGAATTAGTTACATAATCTGAATATAAATCATTGGTCTGATATATATTATGCAAATATCTTCTCCCTGTCTGTGGCTTTGCTTTTTTTTCTCTACAGTGGTTTTCAATGAATGGAAGTTTAATTCTGATATAGTGCCCCCTCTAAGAAACTCCCCAAACACAAGGTTCTGAAGATGTTATATATTTTCCAGGAGCTTTGTGACTTTAGCTTTTTTGTTTAGTTCTATGATTCATGTTGAATTAATTTCTATATACTGTGAGGTAAAAGTAAATGTTCATTTACCCCCACGTTTATTTAATAGGCCTGACTACATTATTGAGAAGACTCGTTATTCCATTATAAAGCTTTGCCTGAAAATTAACTATTTTATGTTGGTACATGGTTGGTTCCAAGGATCTCTGCCTATTCTTGCCACATTAATTTAACTATGATAGTTTTATTGTTAAGTCTTAAAATAAGGTAGTTTGAGTCTTTCAGCTTTGTTCTTTTTCAGGATAATTTTGGTTATTCTAGGTACATTTCTTTTTCATATAAATTTCAGCATTAGTGTTTCAATTTCCATCAAAAAACCTGTTTTGATTTTATTGGTTTAAATTGAATATATAGTAACTAGGCTTTTAAACGGAGAAGGCAGTGGCAACCCACTCCAGTACTCTTGCCTGGAAAATCCCATGGATGGAGGAGCCTGGTAGGCTGCAGTCCATGGGGTCGCTAAGAGTCGGACACAACTGAGCGACTTCCCTTTCACTTTTCACTTTCATGCATTGGAGAAGGAAATGGCAACCCACTCCAGTGTTCTTGCTTGGAGAATCCCAGGGATGGAGGAGCCTTGTTGGCTGCCATCTATGGGGTCGCGCTGGAGCGACTTAGCAGCAGCAGCAGGCTTTTGAACAGTTATTTTGTTAAGTTCATTTCTTGCTAAGAAAACCTCATTTTCTAAACTTTTTTATTTTTACCAAATTGCCTTGTCTTTGAAAACTATGCGTTAACAGTCTTAAGCTAGATCAGAATATATTTTTAAAAATCTTGGAAATAATCCAATCCATTTTAAGCTACTTTTCCTTGAAAATAAAATAAAAACTTCTCAATAATTCAAGTCTGGGAAAGAATTTTTCTGACATTAGAAAAAAATGTACCTATTTATGATAAGTAAAAACCATAACTCCCCAAATGTTTTAGAAGCATTATTTAAAAAAAAAAATACACATTAATTTCCATTTCATTTAACTGTAGCGTCTAAATACATCTCCAGAATAGATTTGATAGAAAAGTATGTTGTCTAGTTATTTTAATTCAGTATATTCAAATCATGGAAAGTTAAAAACAAAGTTACTTTTCTTCACATCTCTCTCTTGTTTCTCATTCCACTTTAATTATATATTTCACAATACAAAGGTATAGAACGTTTGAGAAATCCACCACACAGAAGAGAACACCTGGCATACTTTACTTTGCAAATGTTTTCAGCCTCAGGTTATTCTTTGTCTTGTTTGTATTTCTTCGCACATGAAATATTTCAATGTTCAGAGAGTAAAAACTCAAAAACAAAGGCTTAATTATGACTGCCCCACATTCCTTTCAAAAATCTTGTTCCCTGGTACATTTTGAAGAAAGGAATCCAACTTCTACCCTTTCCCAGACATCTCTAAGCACTTTATCCCAACCTCACTTCAACTTTCAGTGCATGAAATATCTGGATTCTAACATGCTGTCCTTTATCTTTCCAAATTAAAAGTGACAAGAGCTGCAAAAGTAAGGCATTTTTCTGTCTACAGAATTACAATGATTCAATGAAAACTGCAGCTCTCCCAGGGTGCAATTTAAGTATCCACGGTGAAGGTGAAGGCGCCATCTGCTGGGCGGGTCAGGAAGCACAGAACTGCTGCTCATTTCCCTCACTGATTGAAACAGGAGTGCTTCCTGTTTTTCTTCCATCATGAGATGTAGTATCCCCTCAGTATAATATTTCCTAAAATTAAAATGCACTGGAAAATCTCCGTTAAAATTTAACCAGAGTAAGTAGTAACATCCCTCAATTAGAGAAAAACATAACTGACCTTACTGAAGTTAAACCAATACAACAAAGCTTTTAAGATTAGATCTGTTTGGGGAATGCCCTGGAGATTACTTATAAGGAAGCTAATTGAATGAATTATGAAACATCCATATAATGAATGCTTAATAGTTATTAAAGATATTTGAAAATGTCTAGTGAAAAATAAAATTATTTTTAATATTGCATGTTAATATTAATGGGAAAATAAAGATAATGAAATATATGTATCATTTAAGCCCAGACTAAGGCATTAGTATTTCCTGGTTCAGAACGAATCAGACCTGGGTTCCAATACTATCTCTGACTTTATTTCCCACGTGACAGTGGGAAAATTAACAACACTGAGCCTCTGTTTCCTCATCAAAAAAAGCTAAAAATTACAAAATTCATAGCATTGTGAAAATTAACTGAAGGTAAAGCCCTTAGAATGATCCCAGGCAGAGATTACACTTTTATGGAAAGTATTTATGAGTTTATAGGAAAAATAAAATAATTCAGGTCAAAACTTAAAAGTTTGCTTATGAAAAACAATTTTAATTCTTCCTTAAGTATGTTTGCTAGAGTCGGACACAACTGAAGCAACTTAGCATGCGTGCGTGCATGGGAGAAGGAAATGGCAATCCACTCAGGGAAGATCCCCTGGAGACGGGCACGGCACCCACTCCAGTATCCTTGCCTGGAGAATCCCAGGGATGGAAGAGCCTGGTGGGCTGTTGTCTGTGGGGTCACACAGTGTTGGACATAACTGAAGCGACTTAGCAGCAGCAGCAAGTATGTTTGCTATTGTTGTTTTGTCACTAATTTGTGTCTGACTCTTTTCTGACCCCATGGACTGTAATCTGCTAGGCTCCTCTGTCCATGGGATTTTCCAGGCAAGAATACTAGAGTGGGCTGCCATGCCCGTCTCCAGGGGATCTTCCCTGACTCAGAGACCAAACCCCAGTCTCCTGCATTGGCAGATAAATTCTTTACCACTGAGCCACCTGGGAAGCACCTAAATATTTTTCCACTTCTTTTAAGAGTAAAAATATTTGATTTCAATGATCAAGGAAATGAAGTCAAAATAAAAAATAAGAGATACCTATTAGTGTTTACAGGCCTGTGGACCAATTACAAAAATAAGAGGAAAATAACTTCTATCTGGTTCTAATGTAGGCTTCAAGAGTGGTAGGCCAACCATCAGAAAAGCAGCTGTTTACATGCAAATCTTACACAAGTCCTAACTATGTTAGAGCTGTCAGTAACAAATGCAGTGTAGTGCATTTAAAAGACTTGGGCACCTGGGACCATCAGGATGGAGAGGTATCACTTCTTCTAGAATCTTATATACAGTTTTGGAAAAGCTCAAAATAGTTAATATAAAAAGTGATAGGTCCATACCTTTATCAGAAAGAGATGATGTTCTTCATACAAGAGTGGTAGGCCAACCATCAGAAAAGCAGCTGTTTACATGCAAATCTTACACAAGTCCTAACTATGTTAGAGCTGTCGGTAACAAATGCAGTGCAGTGCATTTAAAAGACTTGGGCACCTGGGACCATCAGGATGGAGAGGCATCACTTCTTCTAGAATCTTATATACAGTTTTGGAAAAGCTCAAAATAGTTAATATAAAAAGTGATGGGTCCATACCTTTATCAGAAAGAGATGATGTTCTTCATTTTTTGTAAGTACTAAGAACTGCATCGGAGAAGGCAATGGCACCCCACTCCAGTACTCTTGCCTGGAAAATCCCATGGACGGAGGAGCCTGGTAGGCTGCAGTCCATGGGGTCGCTGAGTCAGACACGACTGAGCGACTTCACTTTCACTTTTCACTTTCACGCATTGGAGAAGGAAATGGCAACCCACTCCAGTGTTCTTGCCTCGAGAATCCCAGGGACGGGGGAGCCCAGTGGGCTGCCATCTGTGGGGTCGCACAGAGTCGGACATGACTGAAGTGACTTAGCAGCAGCAGCAGCAAGAACTGCATAAACCTAAAATTTCCTCACAAATGTATATCAACTAGGTAGGTGCAGAATATATCAGAATATATCAGTTTTAACAATATGTAACTGTTCATGAGCTCCTTATTGCAAAATTCAGGCTTAAATTGAAGAAAGTAGAGAAAACCACTAGGCCATTCAGGTATGACCTAAATCAAATCCCTTATGATTATATAATGGAGATGACAAATAGATTCAAGGGATAGATCTGGTACACAGAGTTCCTAAGAACTATGGACCAATGTTTGTAACCCTATAGGAGGTAGTGACCAAAACATCCCAAAGAAAAAGAAATGCAAGATGGCAAAGTGATTGAGGAAGTTTTACAAATAGCTGAGGAAAGAAGAAAAGTGAAAGGCAAGGTAGAAAGGGGAAGATATAACTAACTGAATGCAGAGCTCCAGAAAAGATTAAGGAGAGGTAAGAAAGCCTTCTTAAATAAACAATGCAAAAAAAGAGAAAAGAAAGAAGGAAGAAAAAGAATAGGAAAAACGAGAGATCTCTTGCAGAAAATTAGAGATATCAAGGGAACATTTCATGCAAGGATGGACATGATAAAGGACAGAAATGGTAAAGATCTAACAGAAGCAGAAGAGATTAAGAAGAGGTGGCAAGAATACAAAGAAGAACTATACAGAAAAGGTCTTAATGACCCAGATAATGAATGCAGCCACTCATTTAGAGCTGGACATTCTGGAGTGTGAAGTCAAGTGGGCCTTAAGAACCATGACTATAACAAAGATACTGGAGGTAATGGAATTCCAGCTGAGCTATTTCAAATCCTGAAAGATGATGCTGTGAAAGTGCTGCACTCAATATGCCAGCAAATTTGGAAAATTCAGCAGTGGCCAAAGGACTGGAAAAGGTCAGTTTTCATTCCAATCCCAAAGAAGGACAATGCCAAAGAATGTTCAAAGTACTGTGCAAGTGTGCTCATTTTAGATGCTGCTGCTGCTGCTGCTGCTAAGTCACATCAGTCATGTTGACTCTGTATGACCCCATAGAGCGAAGCTCACCAGGCTCCCCCATCCCTGGGATTCTCCAGGCAAGAACACTGGAGTGGGTTGCCATTTCCTTCTCCAATACATGAAAGTGAAAAGTGAAAGTGAAGTCACTCAGTCGTGTCCGACTCTTAGCGACCCCATGGACTGCAGCCCACCAGGCTCCTCTGTCCATGGGATTTTCCAGGTAAGAATACTGGAGTGGGTTGCCATTGCCTTCTCCGCATTTTACATGCTAGCAAGATTATACTCAAAATCTTTCAAGCTAGGCTTCAACAGTACATGAACTGATGTACCAGCTAGGTTTAGAAAAGGCAGAGGAACCAGAGATCAAATTCGTTGAGTTTGAGGAGCCAGAGCCACTATTCACTGGATCATGGAGAAAGCAAGGGAATTCCAGAAAAACATCCACTTGTACTTCACTGACTACGCTAAAGCCTTTGACTGTGTGGATCACAATCAACTGTGGAAAATTCTTAAAGAGATGGGAGTACCAGACCACCTTACCTGCCTCCTGAGAAACCTGTATGCAGGTCAAGAAGCAACAGTTAGAACTGGACAGGGAACAACAGATAGGTTCCAAATTGGGAAAGGAGTACGTTGAGGCTGTATACTGTTGCCCTGTTTATTTAACTTTTATGCAGAGTACATCATGTGAAATGCTGGACTGGATGAATCACAAACTGGAATTGAGGCTGCCATGAGAAATATCAACAACCTCAAATAGGCAGATGACACCACTCTAAAGTAAAGAGGAACTAAAGAGCCTCTTAATGAGGATAAATGAGGAGGGTGAAAAAACTGTAAGGATGTGAGTGTTGGACTATAAAGAAAGCTGAGCGCCGAAGAATTGATGCTTTTGAACTGTGGTGTTGGAGAAGACTCTTGAGAGTCCCTTGGACTGCAAGGAGATCCAAGCAGTCTATCCTAAAGGAGATCAGTCCTAGATGTTCATTGGGAATACTGATGTTGAAGCTGAAATTCCAATACTTTGGCCACCTGATGCAAAGAGTTGACTCTTTTGAAAAGAGTCTGATGCTGGGAAAGATTGAGGACAGGAGGAGAAGGGGATGACAGAGGATAAGATGGTTGGATGGCATGACCAACTCAATGGACATGAGTTTGGGTAAACTCTGGGAGTTGGTGATGGACAAGGAGGCCTGCAGTGCTGCAGTTCATGGGGTCGCAAAGAGTCAGACATGACTGAGTCACTTAACTGAATGAGGTTTGTTATAGCTATTTTCCAAGCAGCAAGCATCTTTTAATTTTGTGGCTGCAGTAATTTTTCCAGGAGTCCTGTACAGATGTGAGAGTTGGACCATAAAGAAGGCTGAGCATCGAAGAATTGATGCTTTCAAATTGTGGTACTGGAGAAGACTCTTGAGAGTCCATTGGACTGCAAGGAGATCAAACCAGTCAATCCTAAAGGAAACCAATCCTGAATATTCACTGGAAGGACTGGTACTGAAGCTGAGGCCTCAATACTTCAGTACCTGACATGAGGAGCCGACTCATTGGAAGGTTCTCTGATACTGGAAAAGACTGAATGCAAAAGAAGAAGGCATCAGAGGATAGATGGTGAGATATCACCGATTCAATGGACATGAATTTGAGCAAATTCTAGGAGATAGTAGCAGACAGAGAGCCTGGCGTGCTTCAGTCCATGGGGTCATGAGTGCTTACAGCACTTAGCTACTGAACAACTGTTCACATATATTGCGGTTGTACAACTCCTAGCAACATAAAAGTCTATTAAACCTACACATGAGGAAGGAATATAATGATGTGATTTCAGATATTTAAAACTACTCTGATGAGGGAATTACCTTCTTGCAATGAAGATTATATCTTAATACTTCTATCTTCTTGGAACCAGACATTAGTCTATGCAGCAGGTATGAATTTGCAACCTCATATTTAGGTAACAGAAACAGCATCCTTTATTTTCTTTAATTCACTTAAATTCAACTCTGAGTACCATCTCAACAACAGGCTGTCAAGAAATCCAGTCCCAATCAGTATGGGGACTTCTGCTCCAAAGTCAAATACTGCAGCAAAGCTTGAGAGTTTTATTTGGCAAGGGGTACGGGGTGAGAGTAAATACTAGTCTTCTGGAAAAATAATGACAGCTGCTGAGATGCAGAATCCAGGCTCTCACGGTCATCACTGCCTCCATGTCATTCTCAGGGCATGTGACCTTGTGCCTTGCATGGGAACCTGAAGGCCGGGAGAACACGCTCCCTTTCAAGCCTCTCTCTCATATCTTGCTGTCACAGTCCTTCAGGCTAGAAGGAGTTGGCCTTGGGCTTCCAACATCCTTTACATAATTTTTATCCCACTTGGGCATAAGATAAAATTTTATGTTTTAATCAGGGAATGATAGAAGAACAGAGATACTTTTTTCTATCCTTTGTCAATCCTGACTATCCATTGCCTGGATAAGATGTCCAAACTTTCTTACTGAAGGACAGAAACTTAATATTAACTCTTTCATATATTACTACAATGAAATTCTTAATCTTTTCTAGTCCACTCATCCCAACACTCACACCTCCCTCGGGTCACTATGGAAATCACATATACAGAAAAGAGTCTGCCTGCCAATGCAGGGACATAGGTTAAATGCCTGGTCCAAGAAGATCCCACCTGCGGCAGAGAAATTAAGCTCATGTGCCCCAACTGCTAGGCCTTACGAGCTACAACTACTAAGCCGGTGTCCCTAGAGCCTGTGCTCTGAAACAAGAGAAGCCCCCACAATGAGAACTCCGCGCACCACAATGAAGAGCAGCCTCCAACTGACACAACTACAGTATGTCCGAATGTGCAATGAAGACCCAGCGCAGCCAATACATGAGTAAACACATCAATAAATGAAAAGCAAAGAGGAGCAGAACACTTATCTTCCTGACCGCTGGCCCACCCATTATGGCGTCCCTCCTACTGCCTCTGCTAGGACCAGGTACATAATTTGCAGGGTCAAGTGCAAAATGCTGGGTCCTTTTATTGAAAATTATTAAAAGTTTCAAGACAATGACAACAGAGCATGAAAGCTAGCCCCGGACTTTTCTTAGTGGGGGACCATTTTTATGTGACCGCACAGGTCACATGACCTTGAAGCTTGTCCCAACCTCTGTTTATTTCAGCCCTTCACCATCTTCAATAACCTCCTAACTGATATTCTTCAGACTTACTCCCTTGAGAATCATCCTGTACACATTCTCCATATAAAATTCTAAAGCAGACATCTGGTTCTGTCACATCCTGTTTAAATCCTTCAATAACTCCCTGAAAGGGGGGTGTCCATGCTATAAATGTGAACTGCAGCACACTCCTCCATCTGGCCTCTGATTGACTGGTCGTCTCCTATCTCTTTCCACTCTCTGCTTCACACGCAGTGTTCCAACTAGAAGTCAAAATTCAGAGCCATTTATCAGATTCCACCCAAACCACCTGAGAAAGATGGTGAATCAACTTGGGATTATGCTATATACATGCCTTTGTTTCATGTTGATAGCAGTCTGTCCTTCTAGAAGAAACAGCTTCCAAAGATGTTATTTTGTCAGCACAAGAAAGCTCAGGAACCGTAAAATTAAATGCTATTTTAAACATGATTGAGATTTATAGACACTATCAATGTCATTATTTCTAATCCTGCTACAGTACAAATTCTCAAAGAGATTTCACCATTCGTGTATTTTTTTTTTTTTTTTTTTATCTTTTGAGCAAATATGTATTATACAATTGCTATGTCCCAGGCTCTTTGCTAGGTCCTGAGGCCACATTGATGAATGAGAAGAAATAAGATATAATCCCTTTTTCCATGGAGGTCATTGTTTAGACAAGATGAGGAAGACAGTTAACAAAGCAATTAGGATATAATCTATTGTGGCTGTTATATGTTGAGCCCTTACAAGTATAGCATGGTGTATTTCATACATGCTACTGTTAATCCTCATAAAAATTAAGTAGTCTTATTCCTTTTTGACAAATGAGAAAACTAGGTTTCCAAGAGTATAAATAATATGCTATGTAGGTTATAAATGAGGACTTAAGTTCAAGTTTGATTCCAAAGCCCCCTTCTTTCTAGTATGTTACGATGCTGTATCTCATATACATTAAGAATGGTACTCTAAAAGCTGGTGTGTGCAGAGAAATGACCAGCAAACCCAGCCCAGGTTTATCTATAATAATAAGCTAAAGAGAAAAGGGTAAGAAGTGACTGCTCTGTGGACAAGAGTAAAGAACAGCGTACAAAGGAAGTACACATTGCCCGGCACAAAAGAGTGTCGTCTTCTAGCAACTGCAAGTAGTCTGGAAGGAAAGGACCATGTATGAAGTGAGGACACATGGAACCAAAAAGTCAGGCAAAGGGCCCTATCGTAAGTGCTCGGCAGGCCCCCGAAAGAGCTCAGGCTTTGTTCATTAGGTGCGGGGGGGTTCCTGGAGAAGACGTCAGTGGGAAATGATACATTAGATATGAATTTTAGAAAAACATAGTTACCAATTTGGGGAACAAATCAAAGGAACAGGAGACCATAGACAGAAAGACTGTTCAGCAGGTCACTGAAGTCTAGACAAAAATGGAGACAGCCTGAACAAGGTCAGTGAGGAGAATAAGAAGAGGAAGCCCATTTTATGACATAGGTAACAAGAAGGGGGATTTGGTGATCAGTTAAATCAGGACTTTGTGATAAATGTGTAAAAGAAACCTACATAAATTGAAGGGTTCTAATTTAAATACCGGAGTGAATGGTTCTTAACCCAATTGCTCACCCAGATCTACAACCCCAAGCAGCAGACGTGAAGTTTTATCTTCTGTCATAACTTTCCATTTAAGAAACCATTACAGCCTTTATCTTCTTCATAATTGAAGCACATCTTCATTCCCACTTTCTTGAATCACACAACCTTGTTGTTGTGTCTCTTCTCAAAAGAAGAGTCTGTGATTACTTAGGGATGTTGCCTTTCTTCTCAATTATTTTCTAAGAAACTGTTAACTGTTCCAGGATAAAATGTTTCACAGCTTGTGTACTGGGAAATCTTTACCCTGTTATAGCTTTCTACACTATACACTGCATTTTCATGAAAAGTTTCTGTTTGAATTCCCTGTGAGATGGGAAGGAATTGAATTTCCTATTTTCAAATATAGAAAAGGAAACTTCCAGAGAATCTGTGTCATTCCTGTTCAAACAGGGAACAGAACCCAGGTCAGGCTGGTTTTCTGAAAAGGTGGGCATTCATCGCCATCACTCCTCCCTCCAGCAGCCATGTCTGAATTTTACTGACCAGCAGCAAAGTCCCTAGCATGTGCCCTGTAATTAAACATGAAATTTTATTTTTTCAAATGTATAAGGAACCAACAACTGTCAGGATTTGGGGAAGCTAAGGCTCAAGCCAGTTGCTGTTAAGTAAGTATTCATCTGGTCACTTGAATTTCCTCCCCACCCTCCTGAGACATTATGCGTGATTGGATCCAGGCAGTTTGCACAATGCAGTGCATCAGCTAATTGCTCCTCTGCTTACGATAAGTACAATTGGCTACACTGGTTGGAAACCCAACCCAGGGAATAGGCTATGAAATTGGTATTGAAGCTTTGGCAGTGGACTGGCTGATCAGGATACTGAATGAAAAGCTGAAACACAAAGCACAGCTTGTTTTGTTTGGTTCGTTTTTTTTAACAGTAATTTCTGGTGGCGGAGACAGATGTTTCTTGAAGTGGCAAGAGATTTGCTAAGCAGAACGTTATAGCACTTACTGTAATTGCTTTATTAATATTGTATGTGTTTATGGCTTCTATCTGTTGGCTTGTGGCACCTCTTATTTCAAATGACTTTAGGTTTCCTGATGACTGGCAGTTAATCTTTACTCCAGAGATCCTTTGAGTCCCATATTCAGCTTTGTTCCTGCATAGTGAATTATTTCATATGAAGTCACATTTTCGTTTGCTTTTATTATACTTAGAAGCCCTCAGGGGGCACTGGAACACCATCAGAGATGGCAGTCCAATATCTGCCAAGGAACCTCTAGTCTGCAGAGATATAAACGCCCAGATGCAAGCCCATCCTTGTGAAAGAAATGACCTAGGGCATCCTTAGCCAAGTCTCAGAGCTTAACATCAGCTACCATATGAGGTGAAGGGCCTAAGAAATTTTAGTCCAGGGTCTTGAAAATACTGGATTCATTTGGGAGGGTCAAGTTTGTAACAGGCATATTCCAAATAACCTCTTTTTTGGTGCATGGTTTACTCTGCTTGGAAAGGCAGGGACGGTATATTGATTCTCTTTTAGTGTGTGACCAAAAAAAAAGGGGGGGGTGGAGATGGAATTGATAAGGACCAACAAATGCAAGTTAAATTTGGAGGTGATATTTTCAGAGAAGGTTGGTTGTTTTGCTCAATAGCTATTGTATTTCCTCTCTTCCCAGGCCCACCTGAGTGGCTCCGAGTGGGTCCTTCATCTTCTCTCAGCAGGCTTCTGCTGTTTTCTGTGCTTGCTCACTGGGCTTTCCTGGGTGAGGAGGGGAAAGGGGAATCTTTTGGGGTGTTTTCCTCTGTTTCATGGCTGACATCATTATTGTTGCAATTTGATTTAGAATTGCCCCTAATGGATCTGTGGGTTCAGTGCGGGCCCCACTCAAACAAAGGCCATAGAGGGCGCAAGGAAAGAGCAGCAGAGTTACAGAAAGATTCAGATTATCCAGTCCTTTCCAAGAGCTGCTAGGACCTCCGTATAACACCAACCTGCGCGGAGGACGGAGCCGGGCATGGTGTCCCGCGCGTAACACCAACCTCCGCGGAGGACGGAGCGGGGCATGGTACCCTCCCATAAGACCAACCTGCACGGAGGACGGAGCGGGGCATGGTGTCCCCCGCGTTCGGTGCCATATTGTGACAGTCATTCCTTTGTGAGCCCTTTTGCAAAGAGTCACAACAGGAAGCTTCCAGACTCACTGGTGAAAAAGCAGCATCTTTCTTTGATTCATGTCTCTAGGAAGAAGCCTGCTCAATATTTAATTTTAATCTAACATGTCACACTTTTTCCATGCCAAGAACTAACCCTCCAGTTATGCATAATTCATCGTAGTGGACAAGACTGCAACAGCGCTCGTGCAGCGGATGCTGTTGGGGGGGTGTGTGGCAGCCAGCACTGCCACCTTCCCGCAGACTTTCAGAAGGAGGCATTTTTAAAACCAATCAACAGATACAGAAATTATTTGATGCAGAGAAGAAAACACGAAAATGGAGTAAAAACATGTAGATTTTTTTTTATACACTCTGCACGAAGCATAAATAAGTGCAGCTTAGAGCTAACCACTGCTCAGAGCTCAGCTTTCTGTGCTTTAGTTTCTCCATCTGTCCCAATGGCCCTTCTTTAAATAATGTGTGTGAGACAGATTTTAGAATAACTCAAGACAAAGAAACAGAACAGCGGATATAATTCCATGATGCTCCATTACTGTTGCCTTTCAGTTGTAACTAGTAAGAAATTGAGTCAGCCTTCTCATGGTGAAAAAATATAAAATGATAAGAATTATCTGGAGCCAACATTCAGCCCTCACAACTACAGTCACAGTTGTTTTTATCTTCAACAATATCATTCCTCGCCTCCAAATCTAATTCTTCTTAAAAAAAGACATTAATGCTACTTCGTTAATATAAATAAAGAGTCAAATAAGGATACATATCTATAGAAGTGATATTTCGGTACTTAAGCTAATACCATCTTGCAGGTAAACAAAGATGATTTATAAAGTCCAGGTTACCACATAATATTATTAAAATACTGCCATTCCCTCAAGCTGTTCCACAGCACAACTAATCTGACGCATTAACATACTGCATAGTGAAAAGGCTGCACTTGCAAAATCCCCAGATTTTGTTTCCTTTAAAATATTGTGTACAAAAAAAAAGTCATATTCAAGACATTGCTTATCCACAACATCCCTGAAATGCTTTGACAGCTATGAGACATTTTTTTAAGTAACAGAGCCATGTATACATGCATTTGTTCCTCCTTAATGCGTATTCTTTTTGTATCACTTACCAGCATTTAATTTCACTTTTCCTTATGGTTAGTTCCTAACGTTGTACATTTTTTTTCTGTGTGGTAACAAACTTTCCAAATGGATACTTCTGAGAGGAAGCTACTTTATCTTATCTGTATATTACATCTGATGCCTTCCTGGTGCACAGTTCAATTCAGTTCAGTTCAGTCACTCAGTCGTATCCGACTCTTTGCGACCCCATGAATCGCAGCACACCAGGCCACCCTATCCATCACCAACTCCCGGAGTTCACTCAGACTCATATCCATCGAGTCAGTGATGCCATCCAGCCATCTCATCCTCGGTCGTCCCCTTTTCCTCCTGCCCCCAATCCCTCCCAGCATGAGAGTCTTTTCCAATGAGTCAACTGTTTGCATGAGGTGGCCGAAGTACTGACAGTGTCTTAAATTGCTTCCTTAAAAAAAAAGAACAAGAAGCTCAGGCTGGTATTCTGTGATGACCTAGAGGGGTGGGCTTGAGTAGACTCTGGGAGTTGGTGATGGGCAGGGAGGCCTGGTGTGCTGCAGTCCATAGCGTGGCAAAGAGTTGGACATGACTAAGAGGGGTGGGATGTGGGATGCGTGGGAGGGAGGCTCACGAGGGAGGGTATACATGTATACTTGTAGCTGATTCATGCTGTTGTGCAGCAGAAATTAACACAACATGGTAAAGCAATTATACTCCAATTAAAAAAAAAAAAAAAAAACAAGAAAAAGAGAAAAAAACGAGTGGAGGGTAGTGAAGGAAGGAAGGAAGGACAGAAAGAACCTCATGGATATTTTCCCTCCAATTTCTCATTTTCTTCAAATCCAAGATGTGCAATTCTCAAGAATATTATGTTCCCTGGGCTGATCAGTATTCTCTTTCAATAAAACCACAGGACATAGCTGTTGGGCACAGAAACTAAATGTCATGAATTCAGAGCCTGCTACTTGGCAGGAAACTCTGGCTGCATGCTTTTTATGTAATGTTTTTTTCACCTTCACTCTTTTATTGTGCTTTTTTTTCAACAAAAGTTAGACAGTAATAACGAGCACATTTACACACCACAGTTAATGATTATAATAGTATAAAGTAAGAGGATAAATACTTATTAACACAAAAAAATACAGTATAACCCTGCAATGAATAGAAAAAATTATTTCAGCAGTTAATGAAAACATGGATACATTTGACAGAATTACTTAGGGGAAGAAAATCGCTTACATGCCTCCTGGGGTCAAATTAACTGGGTGTGTATGTGTTTAATCCTTTCAGGACTATAAAATATAATTGTTGTAAACTGCCACCCTCCTTGCCTCCTACCCAAGTCTGAGTAGGCACCCCGCCTAGTTCTATCTTACCTTTCAGTAGCTAATCTGAGTTTCTCTTCCCAAGAAGCACCACAATGTCTGCAGGAAAGGAGGCTAATAATGCCTTCCTGGGAAATCCTATATTCTGTTCCCTGGGGTTAATTGTTGATCGAATAACAGACAATCAGAGCAGCAGCCACTTGGATGAAGAAGGAGGAAGGTGGGGAGCCATAGAGAGAACAGGGGAAAAAAGGATACTTTCAAAGACATTCCAAAAATTATCAGTTCATTTTTCTTTATTAATTAGCACTTTTATGTCTTTTGATACTGCACTCTGTTAACTTGATGGCCCAGACTAATAAAATTAAATATTTAAATACATATTAATTAATGGTCTTTCTACAATCACCTCGTTCTTTGTTAATCTAAGCATTAGCAAATAGCTTTCCCCAGTATATATGGAATATATATCCCCAAGGAGAAGGCACTCATCACATATATAGAGCCAGTCTATCAAGCCTTAGATGAGTAAAATAATCTTAAAGACATTAGCAAGTAATTGAATAAAATTAGTAAAGGAGCAGTCTAGGGTTAGGATCAATCCTTTCTGATTAGAAATGTCATGAAAGTGAAGAAATTCTCTTGAGACAATTCACTTATGATGGAAATTTTTTCTGTAATTTTTGCAAGTTGAGATGAATCACTTAATTACTCTGGCTCTCAACTAAATCATAGCATCTATAAAAGAGCACGGCTGGGCAAAGTGGCTACAACTCTAGAGTTACTTGATTAAATGTTAATCAAGTACTTAATTAATGTTAAAAATTTGTGGGTATCATAACTAAAAGATGTATATATGTGTGTGTGTGTGTGTATATATATACTCCAATGTTCTCTGCAACACTATTTATAATAGCTAGGACATGGAAGCAACCTAGATATCAACAGATGAGTGGATAAGGAAGTTGTGGTACATATGCACAATGGAATATCACTCAGCTATTAAAAAGGAATGCAGTTGAGTCAGTTCTAATGTGAGGATGAACCTAGAGCCTATTATACAGTGTGAACTAAGTCAGAAAAAGACAAATGTTATATATTAACACACGTGTATGGCATCTAGAAAGACAGTACTGGCTATCCTATGAGCAGGGCAGCAAAGGAGAAACAGAAATAGAGAATGAACTTTTGGACATGGTAAGGGAAGGAGAGTGTGGGATGATTTGAGAGAATAGCATTGAAACCCACATATTACTGCATGTAAAACAGACGGTCAGTGGGAGTTTGCTGTATGACACTGGAAACCCAAAGCCAGTGCTTTGTGACAACCTGGGGAAAGAGGTGGGAGAGGGCTACAAGAGGAAGGGGCCATATGTATCGACCTATGTCTGACTCATGTTAAAGTAAGGCAAGAACCATCACAATATTGTAATTATCCTACAATTAAAATGTAAATAATAAAAAAAGAAAAAGAAAACATTTGTGGTTATTAGCAAAAAAGGAAGATTTTAGAATATGAGGACATGAATAGATCATCTTAGATTTCTTGATAACATAAATCTTAGCAATGTAGATTTCAGTAAGTTGTGTGCAGAAATATGTGGGATTTTACTGCCAGAGAATCTAAAAACATCCCTAAGAAAGGATGGGAGACACCAAATATTTCAAGCAATCACAGAGCAGAATAAAAGGGAAACAACTCAAGGAACTGTGTCTCTTGGAAGCAGACATGAAAAGGGAATTTGGGGACAAGATGTTTAACAAGGGAGAAACGGGGACGATGTCCATCAGGGACCGGAAGGAGCAGGAAGCAGGTAAGGGTAAGGAAAGGCATCAGGTGATAGTGGTGATCTGACCCTTGCGGAAGGAAAGCGGGGAGGGGGCAGGAGGGGGCAAAGTTGCTGGAGGCAAATTCTCCACCAGCCCAAACAGGAACTACTGACGGAAAACTGATTAACCATGTCCTGCCAAAATGGTCAGGTTCTAGAATCCCCCCGCCACCACATGCTAAGACACTGGCTGGGGACTTCCCGCAAAGTTTGAAGTCTTGATCCAAAGCAGAGGTGATGATGTCTCACTGTGGATTTGATTTGCACTTCCCTGATGATCAATGATGATGAGCACCTTTTTATGTACCTGTTGGCCATTTGTATGTCTGTTTTGGAGAAGGATGGCTATTATCAAAAAACTCAAAAGACAGCAAGCATTAGTGAGGATGTGGAGAAAAGAAAACAGTTGTACTCTGTTGGTAGGAACAGAAAGTGGTGTAGCTACTTTGGAAGACAGTGTGAGGATCCTCAAACAATTACAAATAGAATTATTTCTGGGTATATATTCAAGGGGATTGAAATCAGGATCTAGAAGATATATATTCCCATGTTTGTTATAAATTATTCACAATAGCCATGGAAACAACCTAACTATCCATCACTGCACAGTGCAAATAACTTTTCAATTTAGTACCATTTCAGTCTTTCATTTTTCTCTATTGTATCTTATTAAATATTGAATTATACTGTATGTGAGGTATGAGTGCATCTTTTCAAGTATCAGATATAAGCGCATGGCTTGTTATTGCCACTGAATTTAATTCAATTTTTTTCTATGCACCAGTGCAATATTGTAACATGTTATTTGACTATCTTAAGAAAACACCACATATTATTATATCTACATAATTTTAATTGACAATTAAATTGAAATGAATGATTTTACAATAATATTATCAACTTATTCGCACAGAAAACTTTTCATTTAAAATAAAGATAAAGAGTTGAAATGGTAAAATCAGTATTGTAACTGAAGCAATAAAGAAAAAAGAAAGAAGAATATTTGCCACAAACTTACTAAATGCAAAGTAAAATCTGTTGGGGCAAAAAGAAGAACTGTTTGTTGTATAAAATTTTTACAAATAAGATACATGACTCTATGCCTTTGCTAAAACCTATTCAGAGTGGATGTTTCTGTGAGGGTACTTTTCCATAAGGTTAACACTTAAATCAGTCCACTTGCATAAAGCACACGTTCTCGCATAATGTGGGTGGCCCTCATTCAATCAGATAAAGGCCTGAATAGAATGAGAGACTGGCCTCCCCTGAGCAAACAGGAGTTTCCCAGCAGATGGCCTTCAGACTTGAACTAGGACATCTGCTCTTCCCTGGCCTCCAGCCTGCCAGGCCACCCTGTGCCTCTCAGACTTGCCAGTCTCCATAATTACACGACCCAATCCCTTAAACAAATCCTTTATATACACATCCTATTGGTTCTGTTCCTCTGGACAACCCTGACTAGGGTACACTGCAACTCATACCACCTCCGAGTAGGCAAGCCCCGTTGCCCAGCTCTATCATACAGTCCCCTGTCTGACCAGAGCAGGAATCTAAGAACTTTAATTTCCTGCCCTTGGACTTCTTTTTTGATGGCTCTGTTTCTGAGAATGACTAACTCTGATAACTGATATCCTCAGAGACTGTCAACCTGGGTCCCCACAGAAAGACGGTTCAAGGTTAACCCTTGGGAAGCGCAGAGTTGAAGGGGCAGAAACGCACCTGCTGAGTGTTCCACCTTCCTGTCACTGATGCTCTTCCTGGCCTTGTGGTGATGCTGAAAGACCACAGACGAATGAGCGCTGGGAACTTCATGTCACTCCCCTCTATCCAGGCAAGATGAAGATACTCATCAAGCACAAATAAATGCTTTTCTGGGTTGAAGTCGTTACAAGCATTCATTACAATCCGTTTCCCACTTCTGTTATTCATTTAATTTAAAGTGGATAAAATAGGACTTCCCTGGTGGCCCAGTGACTGAGATTCTGTGCTCCCAGCAGAGGGGACCCAGGTTTGATCCCTGATCAGGGAGCTAGATTCCACATGCAGCAACTAAGACCTGGCTCAGTCAAATAAATCAAGTGGATGGAATAATTTTTCATTGTTTCTTCTCTGAAACACTCAAGCAACAAAGGTTTCCTCAATTTGAGGCCTTCAATTGACATGTCCTTGGCTGAAGAAGGCACAGATCCTCACAGGTCATCCCTCACACAGGAAGAAGATTATCCCAGAGACAGCTGAGGTAGAAGGCAGCTGATGAATGATGTAGAGAAATATCACCTTGGGTGTTCTGAAATACCTTAGAAAGACAAATTATCACCACTGTTTAACAGTGTTTGGGATTTTCCCTGAAAATTTTACCACACCTGGGAAGATGGTCAGTGAATTTTGCATGGGAGTCTCCAGCTCCACTCTGACCTTTTTCCTGCCCAACTTTTCCCCCTAGAAGGATGGTGTCGAATTACTTTCTGAGAGTTTTCATTCAAGTGTCTATCGGATCCTGGGAGCTGTTCCAAATTAAAGGAGACTAAAGAAACATTGTAAGTAAAGGATCCAAAATATGTGATCCTTAATTGTATTTTGAATTGGAGGGAAAACATGCTGCAAAGGTCATTGCTGGGTGGGTGAACTGATAATACTGAAATAAAGGTGGTAGATAAGACAGAGCAAATAGGACAAATTATAAACACTAAATGGATCTGGGTACTGTCTTTACTAGCCTTGTAAATTTCTATAAGTTTCAAACTGATTCCTAATGAATGGTATTAAGAAACGGTCCACTGATCATTCCTGCTGAGTTTTAACAATGTGTGTTTGAGACACATTGATGCCCACAGCTGTCACTACCACATCCGACTCCTCAAAGTGAGAAATTCCAACTTTTTAAAAAATTATTTATTTATTCATTTTTGGCGGCGCTGGGCCTTCATTGCTACGCGCAGGCTTTCTCTAGTTGCGACCGCTGTGGACTACTCTCTAGTTGTGGTGCGTGGGCTTCTCATTGCTGTGGCTTCTCTCGTTGCAGAGCTTGGCCTCTAGAGTTCAGGTTTCACTGATTGTGGTGCCCTGTCTTAGATGCCCTGCAGCATGTGGACTCTTCCCTAAAGAGGGGTGGAATCCATATCCTTGTACTGGAAGGCAGATTCTTAACCACTGGACCACCAGGTAAGTCCAGAGATTGCAACTTTAAAGGAGTTTTATTAGATTCTGACTCAGAAAAAAACACCAAGACATGATTACAACTATGGTTCTAACATTTTCAACGTGGATAAAAATTACTGGAAAATGCAAATAAAAGAGAAATACATACATGTAAACATACAAAAAATAAAAGAATCATGTTAATATGATTTTAAACCTTTGCCCTGAAACATACCTGCAGTGTGGCCTGAGAAAAGTCATTTAACTGCTTTCTCTCTCAGTTCCTTTATCTGGAAAATAGAGATAAAAATCCTTTGTCACAGAAATAGACTTATGATTAAGAATACTAACAGAAGCAATAGAAGGTTTTCTGGACCTATAATGGCTCTATTCAGAAGATTCCAATTTTTCTAAATGCACCTGGCGCAGTTCCTAGTCCAACAGTACACGGGACACAGTCTTACAAGCCAATAGATTGATTCTCCTCAACAAGATAAAGTGCTCCGTTCTTCATATTTTTGCATGTTGATATCACTACCTCGTAATGCTGGTCTACTGAGGACCAACTCCAGGCAAACGTCCCCCACTTCAGCCTTTTATGTGATCCTCCTGAGAGTTCTTTCCCCTCAGCCTTTCTCTTCCACTAAAACCCACTATTGGGTTAGCAGATTTCACTTCATTTCTATATCTCTTCAAAGTGTTTCTACATTGGGGTAAAGCTGCCACATGTTCACTTTACCATGCCTCCTGTGACTTGTGGAACATCTCCCTTTTAATCTATAGTTGTCATTTTCTACCAACAGAAACATTTTGGTTCCAGCCTCTTACAGAAGAGAAATAAACATTCAGGTATAGGTATCCATGGCTGTGCCCTCTGTGCATCACTGTATGTATCTAAAAAGAAATCTACCTCTAGAAAAAGTCTATAATTGCATGGAGAGTATGAACTGTTATTTGAAAACTGCAGCCTGCCAAACCTGAGGATGAAGGGTGTGTTTCACTAAATTCTTGAAAGTCCCAATTTGAAAGCTTAAACCAGTGAAACAGAAGGCTTTATCATGTATTCCAATGCAAAATATTATTAAACAATTTTTATTAAAAAGGAAAGAATACAAAACTTTGGCACTTTTGCTTACGTAGTTTCAAATGCATACGAAAATACTGACATTTTTAAGATAAGTTTCTTTTAAAGTAATTTTTTGCCTCAAACCCAATTTTTTCCCCCAGGTGTTGCTTTGAAGAAATCCTATGGAAACAGCATTTCAGGGTTTCATATAATATAATCACATTTGAGAAACAAGAAAAACTGCAAGTCATTCATGGCATAACTGAAGGTAAAATGATAACCAATATTTCTGCTCTCTGCCTACATTCCCCTAAAGAGAAAATAATTACATTTCTAGGGAGTCAGACAAGGGACTTCTGGAATGAAACATATGGATTACAAAAATGTACATTAGGCTTAGGAAAGGATCTACGGGGTAAATTAGATTAAGGATTTAATATAATACAAAACTGAGTGCTACAGGTGGTTTGTCCACGGCTCCTCAGTTAGCAACGGCACCTCCACAACTACCTTGGTCGCGTGCTCCCTGCCTTGTCCTATTTCATGGTCCTGCACATCCTGCCAGTCCTATAGTCCTATCTCCAATATCCCTCCCCTTTAATAAGGCCCCCTAAGGCCTTCCTAGACAGGATGCTTCAGAATAACTTTAAAGTCCTTATTTTCACCCTAGTTGCTTTCCTTCTGTAATATTAAGACTCTTCGATTCTAACAGAAATACCCCATTTTTTGCTCACTGAAATGCAATTTGATAGCCTTCACATCACTTCCTTTTTTCTTTTACCTCCTTTTATCCAGCATTATTCAACTACTGCTGAATGAGAGGAACCTTGACAGATGTGGAGGATGTAAAGTTAGACCAAGTTCCTGCCAGAAAGAACCCTCAGTGTTCTTTGAGTTATTTCTACTGTCATTATTGATGCTATCTACCAATTTGCAATTCTCTTGTTTCTTCCTGACTTTTTTCTATTTGACATGAACACTGGGTGACATTTGTTTACATGAGTACTAATATTGCCTGCTCATCTGTCCATCAGTTCATTTTTCTACCTGTCCATCCATCTATTTATCCCATCAGCTAAAGATACCATTCTGTTGCCGAGGGCACCAACCTGCCTGATTTATTAGTTGGCCTAGCATAGGCATGTTGAATTATATCACCTACTTCTCATAATGAATGGGCTTTTGTCCATAGGGGAAATAGTTTGGAGTTATGTAAGATGAAAATCTGTAATACAGTGGTTTTTACTCTTGTCCCCTCAGGATGATCATTTTGTTAGGGTTCTTCCTCTGTCATTTTTTAAGCTATAAAATGACATTTAAAAATAGTACCATATAATCAAAACTTCTCAAAATACCAGAAAAGAATCAGTAAACCTCTGGAAACCTGAGTCTTCATGTTCTTAATGGTTAGTCTCTTAATTAACAGCTTAGAGATCCCACCTGCTGTCAAAATAATTGTGCCATCTTTTCAGTTAATTTTTATATGACCTCAAAAGCCTCCCATTTTTTTCCTTCTTGGAGATTAACTTTAGTTTTTCATATTACTTGTCTCATAAAGTGTTTCAATACACATTCTAACTCAAAGGAAAACTCGAGAAAAAAAAGAAAAAAGAGTATTTTCTTTGTTAAAATACAAGAGCCTTCTTGACAGGGAGGGGCTCTCAAATAAAGAGGACAGCCTTGTTAAAACTTTGAGCTGTGCTTGAACACATCCTACAATGTTTAAATTGTCTGTTCCGGGAATAAATTATAAGCTTGGTAGTTTAAAGCCAACTCCCATTGACTAATAAAATGGAAAATACTGGAGTAGGCCAGATACTAGTTTTCAGTGAACAGCTTCTCCATGAATTGCAATGAGAAATGTTCAGTACAAGTGACAGTAAACAAAAGTTAGATTTAAAAAATGCCTGGAGGATATGTGATTCATGAGAATTACAGAATTTGTTTCTGCTTCCCAATAAAGACAATTAATAAATTATAAGCACATCAAATGTGCTGCTGATACAATAATAAATATTGATATAAAACAAAACTCAGAATCTTCTTTTGCCGCCTGAATCTTGCAGTCCAGTCTGGCAGCTCTGTTACTCAGACTTTACTAAGGGAAATCTTTTCTTTTTTTTTTCTTCAGATTAAACAGCAATAATAGAAAGCATTGTGTCTATCTAACAAGGCATTGCAGTTCACATGAGAGTAATAGTAGTCTCTGGTAGATAAGATTTTATATAATGCTAAGTCCCCAAATGTCAAATAATTGATACCTCTAAAAGAAGCAATCATATCACAATAGCAATAAAATAAGGTGAGCTTATATGCTTTCATTCCTGGTGTTTCATGTAAACCATAAAATTTAAGAACCTATTTCCACTTTTCTTCACAAAACAATAATATCTGATCTTTAATTTTCAACTGGTTATTCCTACTCTTTGCTTTCCTCCTCAAAGTTCTTCCATTCTGAAAACTCCATGAAAAATAATTTGTGTGTGTGACTGGCTTTGAATGTCACTATACACTAAAATCTGGAAAGTGATATGTAAGAGGACCCCCAGTCTGGAAATTGGAAAATCTCCACTCTGGTTCAACACTTACCTTGCATTAGCTGTGAGGCCAAGGGGAATTCACTTCTCATCTCTGTACTTCTGTTTCCACTTATGACATAAGAAAATTGGCCTGGATGGCTGATACAATTCCTCCCAACTATAAATTGTGACTTGGGGAGCTCAGCTTTGCATATCCAAGAAAATAGACAAGTTTGAAACCATCCTATCTTTGACTTTTTTAAAGCTTACATTAGTTTCAGAGTGACTTCACAGAGGAAACTAAAAATGGAGTGAGACATGTTCTAGCTTTTTGGACTAGGTCTTCATCCCATCTTCCCGACTGAGCCTGGTACAAAAGAGGATGTTTTTGAATCAGCTTTGCAAACTGCAGTTACTCTTTCTTCCATCCATCCTCAATTACCCCAGGCCATTTTCTTTAACACAGTTCTCCTTTTATCATCCTTCTTTATCCAGTCTTTGCATACTCCCTGGTTGCTATCACTTCAAATCTAAGTATTCTCATCCACCTGAGGGACCTTCACTATCAACATCTACCACCTTCCTCACACACCTTTTATCACAAGTTCCCACTGCTCTCAGCAGCTAATCACTTCTCCCCACTGCCACTGATGTCACGGCTTCATTCATATTATTATGCACTTCTTCATTCATCTAGTTCACATTTCAATAGCATTTTTGGCAAAGATGGGAATGTTCTGTGCTGTCCAATTAGGTAACCACCAGGCACAAATGATTATTGAGCACATGAAGTGTGGTGAGTCAACTGTGAACCTGACTTTTATTTCTTTTTAATTAATTTCTAATGGTCACATGTGGCTAGTGGTGAACATATTGGCTAGCACAGTTCTAGCTGATACTATGATGTGACATCTAGCTCCAATCCCACTTCTTGCAGGATAGAGTTCATTAAACTTACCTCCAAAACATGAAAAAGAATTCTCTAAACTCCATCCATTAGATTCTCTAATCTAATGGATCTGGGGTGTGATCTGGCCATGAATATTTTTGAACGCTTCCAGACCATGCCAAGGGGCATCAAGTTTGGCCACTGCTGCTCCGTGAAACTCACTCAGGCTTCCCATGTCTCAGGATTTACTGCTAGATGTCTCTTAAACTCTGCAGAATAGTCTGAATCATTCAAGTTAGCTTTTTACTGCCACTTTCAGTTTTCTTTAATTGGAAGCATCTTTCTCCTGTTTTGTCCACTAAATGTGCTCCCACTCATGACAGGTTCTGGATACATTTTTGATTATTGAACACTTTTTACTTAGTACACATAGGCTTGAAATGAGAAATATTTATAGCTATTGGATTTAATAAACCCTAAATAAGGGTTTCTTTCCTGCCTGAAAATCATTATCATGTACTGTACTGAGTCTATTAATGAGACTTGTGTGCTAGATGGTACGCTCCATGAGAGCAGAGGCCACAGCCCTTCAGCAGTGTACCTCTAATACCTAGTGCCTAGTCTGACACACAGAGGCACTGAGTAAGGCATTGCTGAATGAGTCATTTAATGAAGTACTTGAATGAATGCTTTTAACATCAGTAGGTTGTTTTATTCATGGAAAGTGAGCATACAGTCATCTGTACATTGAGGTGGTGTGTATGTGCGTGCACGAGTGTGTACAGCATGTGTACACACATGCAGGAATGTATGTACTTGCAGGCATGCGATATATTATGTGGTGTGTATGTGTGTGTTTCAGATGCACAATCACTGTGAGCATCCATAAGGGGATCCGAAAGTTGCTGAGTATTCCAAAGGATCCCTTAGCACCTCTTGATTCTGCACAGCTGGTAGCTCTGCTCTCCATAGCTCCCGTCCTGGGAAATATGGTATTAATACTGAATGAACAGATGGTGCAGGGTGTGTTACTTAAGACAGTTTTGCCAGGAGGTAAATTTATGCTTTATAAATGTACTTCAAAACTATGCTATTTGATTTAATCACTTAATGCAAAGACAGCTGCATACTATATTTGCCTTAACTGCAGTTATATGGGTTATCTGCCAATCTGTTAATTATAGTATTTTGAAAGGCTTCAGGAAAAAAAAAAAAAAAA